>VMDR010001065.1:60429-151072 GCA_007922815.1 Macrotus californicus
TCAATAAAATATATTTTTAAAAAAGAAGAAAAAAATAAAATTCTCTCTAGGCACAGCCCCAAGTCATATTTTGTATTTTTACTGTCATTTAATTTGGATATTTTCTAAATTCCCCTGGTGTGCTCTTTTGGGAGACACGGATTATTTAGAAGGATGTTGTTAATTTTCACACATTCACAGTTTTTTAAGATGTAATGAATGATTCTAATTAATATAATATAATAAATTAGTAATATAGAAGTATGTTTAATTTTCTCACATTCACAGCTTTTGATGAACTATAATTAGTACAAGTACTAATAGAATTAATGATGTAATATAATTAACTCCTAATTTAATACCACTTTGGTCAGAGAATATACTTCATAGCACTTTAACTCTTATGTTGAATGAGTCTCATTCACTGGCCCACACACGGTGTATCTCGGTGAGTGTGCCCAGTCGACTAGCAGAGAATCCGCCACGTGCAGGTCTTGGGTGTAGGAGACAGTAAATGGTTTTTATCCATTTCACTTGCTTGTTTCTATGGAAGGGAGTCGGCCTCTTCAGCAGGGTCTTCGGAACTTCCTGTTCGTGCTTTCGCCCGTGTTGGGTTTGCTTCAGGCTGTTGACTTTGGATTGTACCCTCTGGTTGTGAACAAGCATCACGGAAGCGGGATTCTGTTCTGCATCTCCAGAGGGATGCCTTTTCTTTGATAGGCAGCCAGTGCATGTGGCTCAGCTCGGACTTCAGGCCCACCTGTGCGGTGTGAACAACCCGAGTCCGATCGGGGGTCTTGGTCCCAGCGGGCTGCTTGGCGTTGGCCGGCCTGGGCGCTGCCACACCAGCCGGTGCCCGGCGTGTTTGCGCACAGAACCCCCTGGACTGCCCTGCTCTCCCCTCCACGATATCTCCCCTCCGTCCTGCAGGGGTTGGAGATTCCCCAGGTCCTCTCTCTGGTCCTTTAAGCCGGAAAGGCTGGGGATTTGCTACCGAAGTGTGGCTGCCCCAGGAGCTCCTGTGTGGCCTGCTCAGACGGAAAGTCCAGGAAAGGGGACGCTCACCCATGGCGGACCCTTCTCCTGGCATCTCCTCCCTCTAGGTCATGGCCCGCCTCCTTTAGGTCACCCTCTGCGGCCCGTGGACTTAAAAGTAATCACTGGCTAAAGTTGTGCGTTATTATCGCCGGAGAGCTCACCCCATCTGAGCTGTCTGGCCACACCCGGAAGTGAACGGTCCACCTGCTTCTCTTTTCCAACACTGTGGACTTAGGCGCTTTGACCCTCTGCTTCTGAACCTCTGCTATTTTTAGCCTCCACTGCTGGGTTAATGAGGCTTTTGTGGGCAGCTGCTGGAAGTGCATTTATTTAAGCTGCCACTTTAATCCAGTCCGCACTGTTTTCTCTATTTCCGTATGCTTTCCAAATCCAGTCCGCACTGTTTTCTCTATTTCCGTATGTTTTCCAAAAAGTTTCTGGGTAAAAGGGTGTCCACGCTTTCGAGGCAGTGAGTGTGACCGCATGACTGGGGGTCCACGTGTGACTCACCCTCTGGCAGGATCAGGGCCTATTTGCAGAGGGGCTGCCCAGCTTCCTGACTCTGTGGGCAGGAAGGCCCACGGTCATGTCCAGGGTGCAGCCAGGACCAGGGGTCCCTGGGCAGAACTCTCAGTGGGAAGGCTTTTTCCAGCCCAAGACCCAAAGCAGGTTCCCTCACTTCCTTGGCGGATCTGAGACCCTATGTCCTCGGGAACAGTTAACTCCGTCAGTAGGCGGGGCTCACATTCTCCAGTCTCTACCTCCACTCATCTGGTCCTCCCAAGTTCCAGCTGAGGGTTTGTCATGAAATTAATGGAGCCTGGTGATGGGCAGAGTCGGGTGATGCTCAGAGATCGGGCTATGGGAGGAAGGGCCCAGGACCCAAGATGGAAGGTGGCCTTTGGAAACTGGTGCTTTTGCCCTGAAGCTGCCCGGAGGGTGCAGCCCTGCCAGCAGCCAGCATGGAGGGCTCCTGACTCCAGAGCGGAGCAGAACAAGTTCGTGTTGCTTTGAGCCACTAGATGTGTCCTGTTAGAGCAGCCCCCTGAAACCCCCTCCACTTCCCCACGCAGGTGAATGAGGAGGACACGTGCACGTGCCTGAGAATGCAGCCATGGGTGCCAGAGGGAACAAGAGATGCCTCAGGCCCAGCCCCAGGTCTGACCTCCAGAGGCCCTGGGGGTGGCCCAGGCTGGAGGGCAGAAGGCTCGCGGGCCTCCTTGCTCAGCATGTGGGTTGGACGTCTCACAGTGGCGACATTTTTGGACAGAGCGGTGAGTTTGCCGGTTAGGATACTACACTCCCAGCCCCGCTCTCTGGGGCAGGTTAGGAAGCATGACCGGAACCCCGATGTGTGGGTGGACACAAGGTTCTGTTAGGCGAGAAACCCCACTTGGCTGGTGTGCTCCGAACTGGTCACAGCTGCACCGGCTTAAATGGGGCCATCTACTTCTCTGTCGGCGACACAGCCCGAGAAGGAAGAGCTCTCTGCTGACGTGCATCCGTCCCGCAGACACAGGAACCACGATAAACAGTCTGTACGATCTGTTTATGCAAAATGCTGGTTTATTGCTCTGCGAGATTGCAGTCCGCAACCCGCGCTGGCTTTGCTGGTCCGCTGGGCAGTGCGGGGAGAAATGTGTAGTTAATAATATGGCATCAGCTTGATAGCTCAGTTCTTATCACAGTTTTGTTATGGTCAATCTAAGCCTAATATCCTTTTCTCATAGTGTTTTCTGCTGCCCTAAATCTTCCCTCCGGAAAGCAATAATAGGAGGCCATCAGCAGAAAATGGTCCTGCCGAGGCGGTGTGAGTGCTGGGGGGAGCCCCGCTCCCTTGGCGGCAACAACGCGGCTGCTGGAGAGACCCTGGGTCAACAGCCCCGCCCGGGATCCATGAAATGGGCCATTCAGTTCCGTGTGGGAGTGGGTTTGAGGTCCAGGCGGGGGGGGGGCACTGATGGAATCCCCCTCTGGTTAGGGTGGGGGGTATTCTCCCATACAGGTTTGCATACAGCAGGAGCCCAGCACCTGACTCAGTACAGACAGGGAGGGCTCAGTGTCTGACTCAGTGTATACAGTGGGTGCTCAGCATGCGACTCGGTGCATACAGTGGGTGCTCAGCATGTGACTCGGTGCATACAGCAGGAGCCCAGCACCTGACTCGGTGCATACATTAGGTACTCGGTGCATGACTTAGGAAGTGTGTGCAAACAGATGTGTTTCACTGGACGCATGTGTCCCCGTCACACTGGGGTCTGATCCTCTGAGCCCCCTTTTCCCTCCGGGTGCAGGACTCGGGGGCCTGAGTGCTGGGGACCGAGCCTGTCCCTGCCTTGACTCCCGGGCACACACAGCGTCCACCCGCCTCCGTCTGAGGAGCATTCCTCGCTTCTCCCTGGTCACCAGACTCCTGGCCCCCGAGGACACGGGGATACAGCCGCTCCCTTCCCATGGTGACACCTCGCTCATCCCTGCAGCCCCCGGTGATGAATGGGGTAGGCCTGTCACGGGCTCGGGCAGCTAATGGCTGGTCAGCCTGCCAGCTTGGCCACGCTAGAAGCCGATGTGTCTTTAAATTGGGGTTTTTAAGACCTTGCGATGAAGTGGTTTGACCTTTGGTTCTAGGCTCGCTGCCGTAACCTTATTACCTGCCAAGGAGACCGCCCTCTGGCCTGGCCCTGCCTGCCGGTGCAGGGATGAGAGATGGCCTGTTGCCGGGCCGACGGTGTGCGGCACGCAGGCCTGACCTGCCGCATTAAACACGCTCCTCTGACAGCCGGGCCGGGCGGGGCTCCCAGGAACAAGCGAGGTCCCCGGGTGAGGACCGGTTTGGAGTCCAATAAAACAGATGAGGGGACCAAGTGCAGCCAATGACCTTTACGAGGAAAGTTGCCATGTGGACCTCGGTCTGTCAACTGCAAAATGAGGGTCTCTGACCTTTTCTTAAGAGAGATCCCATTTATTATGCATTTCATGGAGTCTACATTCCAGAAGTGTCCCTAGTCACCCCCCTCTGGACACGTGCACACTCAGCATCTACCAGGTTCTAATGTCCCTGTGCCCTCTTCCAATCAGAGACCCCCCCGATTTCTGGTCACAGCCTCTGTCACCATCGGCCACAACTCGCACATCTGCCAGTGGGACTTAGTCAAGGGAGCTTGGGGTCCCTGCACCACAGGGTCGGGCCCGCTGCTGTCCTGGGGGGTTGTGCAGGCCCTGTTTTCTGTCTTCTGGGAACTGAGGCCCCAGGTGGGAGCCCTGGGCTGGGTGGTCTCCACGGCAGAGACAGGTGGAGCAAAGGAAAGGAGAGGAACCCGAATTCACATGGGACACACTTGCACCGAAAACCCTGAGATTGCATCGGGCTGCTGCGTTTCCTCTGTGGCCTGCTGCGTGCGAGCCCTCCCTGCTGGCGGGTCTGTGACACCCGGTCTGTGTCAGGGAGGAGGCTGGGGGAGCACAGAGTAATTCGGGGACAGTGAAAGTGCTGTGAGACAGTGTAAGGAGGGACACAGGCCCTCACACATTTGTAGCACGTGCACTGGGAGCAAACGCTAATGGAGAGCGGACTCTCCGGGATCGTGATGCGCCCGTGTGGATCCTCAACGGCAGTGGACGCAGCGCTGTGGGGGTGGGGGCGGTGGGGGCAGGAACTCCGTGCCTTCCACCCCATTCGGCTGTGACCTAAAACTGCTCTAACAGCAAAGTTCTGAGAAGCTAAAAGCAGTTGTGTTGGGTGCTTCAGACAGGCAGAGCCGATGGTGTGTGTGACAGACAGATGCTAGGTAGGTGACAGGTAGGTAGGTAGGTAGATAGATGGATAGATAGATAGATGGATGGGTGATGGATAGATACTGATTGATTTCAGGGAGTCGGTTCCCAAGACCGAACAGGCTGGCAAGTCCAGCATCTTCGGGACAGGCTGTGGTGGAGACCGGGGTGGGGCTGATATTGCAGCCTCGGCCATAGGCTGTCTGCAGGCAGGGTGCCCCTTCCCAGGGCCCCGGGCTCTCTCTCAAAAAACCTTCAGCTGACTGGCGAGGCTCTGTCCCCAGAGTGGAGGGCCGCCTCCTTTACCCGAGGTCCGCTACCTCAGTGTCGGTCTCACCTGCGGCACGCCCTCACAGTGGCCTCGGTCAGCCTTTCACCGGACCTCTGAGCAGTGTGGCTCAGACGGGTCGGCATGAAAGGACCCGTCACCGCGGTCTGCGAGTGTACTCCCTCCCAGACAGCTGGAGCTCAGAAAAGCAGGAGTTTCTGTGGCATGTTTTCTCAAGTGGAAACCTTTTTCCTGACCGCACGCTCATGTATTTAACCATGAATAGAGTGAAGAACAGAGAGGAAAGAGAAAAAAAGCCACCCTGTGTCTCCCCCCAGAGGAGCCACTGTCCCCTCTTTCTGAGCAAGCAGGTGCACACGAGTGTGCACAGCACACGTGCCTGCACACAAGGCAGTGGTGCACACGCCGTGGTCCTCTGTCTTTCCCAGCGGTACCCTGAGCCCCAAGGGTGAGTGTGGGTGCCTGTCACCCTCTCAATGGCCACTGCACACCCGTGGAAGCCACCGCTCATCAGTGAGGCCACCGTCTGCATGACTTTGGCTGTTCAGGTCGGTTCACTGTGATCTGAACACGTTCTGTCACGGCTGCGTAATGACCTGTGTGGGACGAACTTTCTGGAAAGGAATGTCCGACCTCAGGGAGCACTTGCCAGATTGGGGCTCCTGTTCAGTGGGCTGGGGGTCCCCGTTTTGCGAGGAGCACACTTCTAAGTATCATATTTGTGATCCGCTGTGTGGGACAGGCTGTCCACTGCTGTTTCCGAACTGGAGTCCTTAAAACACACCTGTCCTTCCCTCGTGACCTTAAAGCCCTCTGCTCTGTCCGGCTGACAGTCGTGAGCAGAACAGAACGAAGGCGAAAGAATGACGTTCCTAAATTAAAGTCGTGAAAGGCAAGGACCTACGTCCAAGATTGCTCGACCCAGCAAAGCTGTCATTTAGAATCGAAGGGCAGATAAAGAGCTTCCCAGACGAGAAGAAACTGAAGGAGCTCATCACCTCCGAGTCCTTATCACATGAAATGCTAAAGGGACTTATTTAAGAAAAAGAAGATCAAAACTCTAAACAGTGAAATGGTAACAAATACATATCAACAATTGAGTCTAAAAAACAAACTAAGCAAAGAAGAACAGAGATAGAAACATGGATGCGGAGAGCATTTTGATGGTTATTAGATGGGAGGGGTGTGGGGGAACAGGAGAGGAGGGAGGGGATTAGGCACAAACAGGTAGTTACAGAACAGCCACGGGGGACGTAAAGTGCAGCACAGGAAATGGAGCAGCCACAGAACTTGTACACATGACCCATGGATGTGAGCAATGGTGGGGGGATTGCCTGAGGGAGTGCGGGGTGCTGGGTGGAGGGGGCAAAGAGGGAAAATTCAGGACAACTGTAATAGCATAGTCAATAAAAAATAATTTAAAAAAATTAAATAAAAAAAAGAATGGTGTCCCTTTGTCACAATACAGCACAGGCATCCGCTGCATACTCCGTGTTCTACCTTCAGCGCAGGGGCTGGAGCCAGTGACGGCGGGGACGGAGGTTGGAGAGACTGCAGGGCAGGACGGTTAGCTGTGGATGCCATGGCCCCTGGTGGTGGGAGTCACCACCAAAGTGGAGATCCAGTGCTTAGCAGCACCTCTTCAGCAGGACTGGAACCCCGGGACAGAGATATTGGCAGGCCGGCCAGCAGTGGACGGCGGTGATGAGGGGTGGAAGACATGTACGCGCTCTCTGTCCTCAGAAGAGGGAGGGGGCCGGGAGAGAGGCTGAAGGGCATTCAGTTGACACAGGACGCCCCCTGCAGGGGCGGGGCTCCCTGTGCTGAGGGCCTGCTGCCCCTGCAGACAGAAACTCCTTTTCAAGAGTGAATTGTACCCCGGGTTGCTGATTTGTTTGCTCCTCAGGTCCTCTCTGTTTGAGTCTCCTAACACACGAAGCTCAGAGTCACTGCCCAGAGTCAGGGTGTGCCCCTCTGCAGGTGGTGGCAGCTGGCAGGCCTCTGGGGGCCTTGTCTCCAGCTTAGCACAGGGCCCTGGTCACACTGGCAGCAGCCCACCCCCCCACGATGGTGCCGGTGACCGTGCCGAACCCCGAGGCTGGCTCACTGCTCTCTCGGTATGGTCTCACCCCCACGCTGTCCTGCAGGCGGCGTGCTGCTGGGGCCAGGCCACGCGGAGGACACTGGGGCCGGATGCCAGCTTGGGGGTGATTGTATACAAGTGTGCTGGCACACAGTAGGAGCCCCTAAAGATTTGCGACTTGACATGGTGGTCTGGGAGTGGTCGCGGTAGCCCCAGCACAGCCCCTCTCTGTCCTTTCTTGCTGGTGACACAGGCAGGTGGCCTAGGCACTGAGGCACAGAGTGTCCACGTAGGAACGGCACCGGGTGTCACTGTGTGCTGAGGCTGATGGGGACCTGTACTGCGTTTGTACAAATCGGTGGATGTACATTTAAGCATTTCAGCAGGTCCAGCAGGGTGTGCGGCCTGACGCGTGTTCACTGCAGCACTGAGGACGCCCCTCTGTCCGAAGTGGCCATGAGATTGTGCACATGCAAGTCATGCTTCTTGGAGGAGGGGCTCCCTGTTCTTGCACAAGCTGGGTCCTGTCCCCACACCCTGCACAGAGCTCCCTCCTCGACTACCTTCAACGCCACCCGCACTCGGCCGCCGCTGTTCTCATGGGCACCACACTGTTCCCCCACCCATACCTCACCCCTCACCTCCTCATGTCTCTGCCTTCAAAGCTGGTCTCAAAGGCCACCTCCTCCATGCTGTCCCCCCAGATCACCACACCCAGGCTTCCAGAGGTTCTGTTGGATGCGTGTCTGCTCCACAAGCCTCAGGCAGGACCAGCCTTGGGCCCAGCCTCTCCCCCTTCCTGGCTACACCCTGCAGGGCTTCCGGTTTGAGCTCCATTTGGACTTTCTGGATGGTGGCTGTGCTGATTGCACTGGAAATGCAATGCATGCAGCTTATCATCTTAATCCAGGCTTCAGATTTGCTCCCACCACGTGCTCACCACTCCTCCCACCAGCAGGAGACTCGGGCAGGAGTGTGCAGGCAGTCAGATCTGTGGCGCTTCCAGAAAAACACGGGCTTCCTGCTTGAAGCTGCTGTTACCTGCAGGAGTCTCTGTTCTGCCCACCCCCAGTCCCCAGAATGGAATTCTGTTGGGGTAGAAAGTTGGACCAAAGGAGCAGGTGCCATACCCTTTCTGGGAGGCAGACATCTGTCACCCGTGCATCCTCCACACCTGTCCCTGCTTGTGGGAGCATGAGGAGGAAGGAGGAAGAAGGTCTCCTGGCTTCTCCCTGTTGGCCGCCCCGGGAGGCAGAGCATCAGATGTGAAGCCGAGAGGAGATGGGCTGGGGCTGGAGAGCTCTGATGGAAAAGCCCGGACTGCAGGCCAGAGACGTAGCCCTAGTGTGACTGTGGTGAGTGTGAGCACACGCGGGTGTGTGCCTGTGGGCGTGCAGATGCATGTGTGCATGTGTGTGTAGGCAGGTGTGTGTGCCTCCTGAGAGCAGGCCGAGCAGACTGAGCCCTAACAGGCCCTGAAGAAGGGAACCTCCTTCCTCACCTGGCTCCTGCCCAGCTCAGCGGGCACAGGTGCAAATACAGACCGTACCCGGTCTCCTGGCTCCTCCCCCTGCTGCTGTGGACATGGAGGGGAGCTTGGACACATACGGTAATGGAGGTGGAAGAGTGTGGGAATGTGGGAAGGCATGCAGAATGGCAGGGTTGTGCTCAGCAGGGATTCTCTGGTGCCCCCCATCCACAGCCTGGCCATCTGGGGACACCCCAGAGTGTCACGGTCTCAGCGTGCACCCTGACCCTCACACAAAGTTGCCTTCTACTGATTGTTATGATTGCGTACAGGGCCATTAATGGTTTTCTATTTAAAGTAGAAAATGAATATTTCCCAGCCAGGATGCCTGTCTCTCTCATGTTTCTGTAGGGCACTGCCACCTCTCCTGCTCTCCCAGGGCGGGCTCCACAAGGCTGATGGGGAAGCAGAGGGCCCCAGCTGCAGCTTGCTCCCTGCAGACAGGGGGCATTGGGTTTACCAGGGCCAGGCGAGTGGGTCTAAGGAGATCATCCCCTTCCAAACATGGGTTGCAAAGAGCCCTGAGAAGAAAACGTGCCTTGCACATGTGACTAATAACACAAATACAAGCCAGCAACCAGGAAACAGGCAGAGCTTCGGGTGCAGGACTCTTCACCAGCTACGTTAAGTGGTGAGTCAGTCAGTAAGGCCAGAGGATCCAAGGGCTTGGCAAGGGGAAGGCGCGCAAGATTCTCGGTGGTTTGGGGGGTTGCGTGAACCATGGGCTTTCACCCTGTTCGTTTTGGAAAATTAATCGAATTGAGAGAGAGTTTCTGTAGGATAACGTGCATCCGTTGGGTGATCAGTAGATGGGTTTTGACAGTTTCCCCGGTCGTCACGGACAGCATCCGGACAGAGGGTTTCAGCACCTCGGAGAGCTCCGTGCTGCCTGCCGTCTCCCCGCTTTCAGCCCCGGGCTAACTCCTGCTTTGTTACTCAAGATGAATCTCGCCCAAATGGAACGGCACCATTTGTCTGCCTCGTTCTGTTCCTTGGCTCAGCGTGATGATTCCGAGGTGCGCTCATGGCGTGTGTATGGGCAGATAAATCCTTTTTTATTGCACAGTCGTGCGCTCGCGTGTGGCTGTGCCACAATTGTTCACAGGCTCGTCTGTTGAGGGGAATTCCGGTTGTCTCCGCATCTTTCTCTGTGGCGACACCCGGCCTCACTTCCGACTGCAGGCGTCTGTGGGTGTTCTCCCACGGAAAATCAGCGACCCGCCGCGTGTCCTGCAGTCACTCAAGTCTGGCCTGGAGGGAGTGTCACGCCCCACGCGTGACGGAGGCTCAGCCCCACGGGATGTCTCCACTTCAGGTGCAAGCTCATGTCGTCACCTGTGCTTCTGACTGACCTGGACATCGGAGGCCTCCTCGACTCCTGCTCAGGTTCCACCATGTGCTGGCAGGGCCCACAGGATTCAGGGAGGCAGCTACTCACTAGGCTACAGGTTCATTATAAAAGGGAACAGCCAGGTGGCAGAGATGCCCAGGGCGTGGTAGGTGGGGAAGGACCCGGAGCTTCCACGCCCGCCCAGGCCCCTCTCCCAGTACCTCTGCCGGTTTACCCCAAAGCTCTCTGAACCCCGACGTTTGGGTGTGTGTGTGGAGACTCAGAACAAGGGCACAATTGATAAATCACTGGCCACTGGGCCCTTCTCCTGACTGAGGTGGGGGAAGTGGGGCTGAAAGTTCCAATCCCCTCATGACACAGCTAGGTCTCTGGCTCCCTCCAGCACCCCGACGTTTCCCAGGGGCCACCTGTCACCGGTCATGTCATTCACATGCAGGGAGACAGCCATGCCTCAGGGGGTTCGAGGGATTTCTAGATGTTGTGTGTCTTTCTAGAAAGTAAAATTTTATTTCTGATGATATTCAATTTTCATTTCTTTTTCTTTTTGGTTCTTGATTTTTGAGTCCTATCTAAGAAAACCTCTCCGAAGAACTCAAAGATTGTCTCCTAGAAGTGTTTTAATTCTGGCTTTTATAGTTAGGACTGCATTCATTTGTTTATTTTTGAGCTTCCTGGTTGATGGAAACAGGAGCACCTTCAGGGCAGAGTCGCAGGAAGTGGGGTATTTTACACGCTGACGTCACTAAAGTAATGCTTTCTCTGAGGGGGAGGCATGAGGACCGCTCTGTGTCTTGCAGAGCCCCAGCACTGTGTCGCAGCCAGGGTGTTCACATGGACACAGCCACGCTGTGGGACATTTCCGTCACCACAGGGGTCCCTCATGCTGCCCCTATAGCCACCCCACCCCCTCCTGCCCCCAGCCACCAGAAATATGTTCTCCTATTCTAGAATTTTGCCCTTGGAAGAATATTCTATCAATGGACCCCCACAGTCTGAAACCTTAGGGCTGGCTTTTCTCCTCAAACATCCTTCCCGGAGGCTCGGGCGGCATGTGTCACACGTCGCTCCCTTGTGTGGCTAAGTCGCATTGCGTGGTGTGGCGGCACCGCCAGGTTTTCAGCTGCCCGTCCACTGCAGGACAATCGGAGTCATTTCCAGCCTTTGTCTGTCATGAATAAAGATGTTATAAGTATTGTCTGTGGGTTTCCATCTGAATGGAGGCCTTCATTTTCTGAGGTGGTGGCCCGGAGTTCAATTGCTGGGTCATGTGTTTAGTATTTATGGACGTTTTGTTTCCATGGAAACTGCCAAAATGTGGACCACAGTGCCGTACCATTGTTACAGTAACCCAGTGTCTCAAAATTCTAGCCGGTACTCGGTGTCCTCACGATTTTTAATTTTAGCATTTCAATAGGGGGAGTGGTGCCCAGCGTGACTCTAATTTGCATTCCGTAGTGACTGACGGTGCCCCTCTTTGCTAGTGGCACTTCCTCGTTGGCAGCGTCTCCTTCTCATTTCCTAATTAGTTAGTGTGACAGCTGTCTCCGCACTTTGGGTATATCAGTCCTCTGTCGGACACACTGTTTACACTGGTTCCCCTGTGTCTGCAGGTCGCCTTCACAGCCTGTTCCCGGGGCTCTCACAGAGTGGTAGTTTTCATTTGGATGAAGTTCGATGTATTTATCTTTTTTATGGGTCGTGGTTCTGGTATCCAGGCTGAGATGTACATGCCGAGTCCCAGATCATGATTTCTTCTCATGTGTTATTTCCTAAAAGTTTTTATCGTTTCATGCCTTAATTTTAAGTCTGTTCGTATTTGCAGTTGCTTCCTGCATAAGGTGCAAGACGCAGGCCGGCGTCCCTCCACCACGCGTGTTCACTGGGTTGGCCAAAAAGTCTGCTACCTTTTTCCCGCACACTGGCTGTAGGAGCGCTTAGTTGTCTTTAACTCCATTCAAGATGATTTTGTTAGATGGTATGGTGACAGCTGTCAGATCAACGTGCATTTAAAAAACTCATCAAAATTGGTGAATTTTTCTGCAGCCATTGTAATATTGGAGATGGAAGAAGATACACAACATTTTTGGGCATATTGTCCTGTATTATTTCAAGAAAGTTCAAAATGCAACTGAAATGCAAAAAAAGATTTGTGCTGTGTATGGAAGTGCTGTGACTGATCGAATGTGTCAAAAGTGATTTGCGACCACTACCTGGTACCGAGTTTCTTGGTACTATTCACATTTTGGTCAAAGAGTTCTTTACTCTGGGGCATTCTCCTCCGTTGGAAGGTGTTCAGTAGCACCGCTGGACACCCAGAGGTGCTTTGAGTGGCAAGTCAAGGATGGGGACCCAGGGCGGCCTGCAGGGTGGGGGTGGGGGCCCCTGTGCCCCGCAGGGCCTCCTCTGAAACACACAGGGGTGTCAGGTGATTTCCACAAACACGGCAGGGACTGTCTTTGTGGGGACTTTTCCTGGTCTTCACCCGGAACTCGCCTCCCTCAAACCCCCTCCTGGGACTCTGTGCTTGCCTCTCTTTGAACAGTGGAGGGGGCTCTAGCTGACCATCGTCCCTCTCTTTCAGTCACCATATCTGCTGCCTCAGCCAGGACTCATGGGACCAGAGCCCAGACCCCTCAAAGCCCAGGATCGGCCGGGCTGTTCTCATCTGTCTGCTCCCCTTGAGATGTGGTCTGGATTTGCCCAGAGACTGAGCACTTGGCTCTTGCTTTCGAACTTGTGTGTGTAGCTTGAACTTGTCCTGCCAGCCCAATAGGGCTGGCCCTGCTGTAAAAACGCCCTGCAGTAGAGATATCGGGTGTGTAGCCAGTGACCATGAAGGTCATGGGTGGGGTGACCCCGGCAGAGAGGCCCCTCGCCCCTCCTAGTGCAGACTGTCAACCCGAGTTGTTGGTCTTCTCCAGTCAATGATGGGCGCCCCCAGGCCCCACCCAGGTGCAGGGCTGTTTTGGGCCTCCCCAGCCTGACACCGCCCGGGATTCCCCGGGCTAGCTGGCCGAGCCATCCTCCAGGCACAGGCCGGCAGAGCGAAGGCACTGGCGCGCATGCAGGGACAGCCCTGGTCACCAAGCGCGTGAGGGTCTCACGTTTGCACTCCGGTCGCATCTTGCCTGTGTCCCCACCTGGGGCTCATTGCAGGCAGAGAAAAGCAGCTGGTGCTACAGCGGAGAGTGAAGCCCCGCCCAGCAATGACAGAGCGGAAGGCAGGCACCAGGGAAGGCTCCGCTGGTTGGGGGCACGGTGCTGATGGTAGAGTTAGGCACAGGTCCTGGCAGAGCTGTCCTGCAGGGAGCCCCAGACGGGGCCCTCCCTCACTGCCCTCCATCCAGGCAGGTGCACTGACCTTGCCTTCGGGCCTGACAGCTCTCTGCCTGGGAGCTGGGGCCCTTGGGATTTTCTGTCCTGGGTCCCATCAGCAGGGGCTGCCTCCCCCCTCCCAGCCAGACTCCTGCTCTGGGTGGTGGCTCTTGAAAACTCCTCTGTTCACTTTTCGCTCCTGTGACGGCAGACTTTAAAACCGACATATTTAAGGTTAATATTTTTACCTAAAAGTAAAAGCATTTTCCTACAAAACAGATTTCTTCATGGCAGCAGGAAAACCCATTTTAAAAGCACTTAAAAACTCTACGTTTTGTTTTGTGTTTTTCAAGCAAAGATGAATTTATAATTAAAACGCCCGTGGAAAAGATGCAGCCTGTTGGTTTTATTTTGCTCACGAATGCAGGAGTTCGGTGCAAGCCGTGGTGGGTCAGGGCTCCTGTGGCTGCACCATCACTTGGTGCAGTGACCGATGCCGTGAACTTGAGGAGCGGATCTGTAGGTGCACTGCTGCTCCCTGGAGTCTGCAAGCAGGTTCACGACCCGTGGTTTGCAGAAACTCTGGGCGCTGCAGTGTCCGCCCCAGAGGGAACCACAGTGTGTAGCCCTGGCTTCCGCTCTCCGGCCACCCAGGACTTGGGGAAACCACTTTATTTTATGACGAATGTAGGTTCCAGTTGACTGAGGGCCCTTAGCCCTGCATTTGTTTAATTAATATTAACGGAGGTTGGTGATTAATACGTAACCTGGAATACCGTGGAATGGGTGTGAGTCAGACCGAGGGTTTCACAGTCTGAAATCAAGGCTGTGGGTACAATGACCATGGAGAACCAGACCACATGACACACGAGGGACAGCGCTGGCTCACACCAGGCCCTGAGACCTGCCCCGTGGTTGGTTCCCTCCCTCCCGTGTGCTGATGGGCAGCCGGGGACCAGCACCGGTCTCCGTCCCTCTGAGGACCTCAGGCTGTCACGGTGGCCAAGTGGCCTGCCCCAGGGGCGGTGGGCTGTGGTGATGGTGAGGCATGTGGCCCAGTGAGGTCCCTCCTCACCCCACACTGTCCTGCAGGTGTGCCGACTGCCCCTTCAGGAAGCCGATGCCCCTGGCACGGGGCAGGGCTCTGTAATCCCACAGTGGGCTCTCCTGTCCCGGGCCAGCATGGGGAACTCCAAGGCACGTGGGTGCCCTTGGCTGAGAGAACTAATTAGGGTTCATTCACCAATTTCAGAACTAACTCCTGGAAAACCTCATGGGCTTGCGAGGAAAGCGCAGATCCTCCCTCGCGCTGGCCCCGCCCCCGGCCGATACCTGGCAGACACTGACATTATGAATGTTTTCATCACTGGGACAGTAGAGTCACGTCTCCTTTGCTCTGTTAGTCTCTGGTCATTGAAATGAACATTTGATCCTGCATTTCACTCATCACCGAAATGAGCCATTGGGCCTTTAATGCCCGAAGGTAGCCACCTTCGGAGAACCCTGATTTTACGGCAGGCTCTAAGCAGAAGGCTGGCAGGCTGGGCCCTGGGCCCACAGTCTCACTGGGAATGACGGAGAGACCAGGGGGTGGCAGGTGAGAGAGAGCCCTCCCAGGGCCCCAGCAGGGAGGGTGGAGGGTGGCAGGGAGGCCCCCGTGGAGTGGGGAGGCCTGGCTCTGTTGCTTTCTGGAGCAGCCCCGGGGCAGGCAGGGCTGCATCGGACTGATCAGCAGGTGACCGTGCCATCAGCCAACTCGTGGGGTGAATGTGAAGCTTCGGGGGATCAGGGGCAGACTGGCATTGGCTGAACTGTGGCCCTCCGGAAGATGTGTCTGCTGGAACCTCAGAAAGTGACCTTGTTTGGAAGAAGGGTCTTTGTAGCCGGAACGAGGCCTGGATGCCAAGGCGGGGTCATCCTGGGAAAGGACAGGCCGTTAACACAAAGGTGAGTCCCCGTACAAGATGAAGGGAGGGAGAACAGATGGGGCACAGAGGAGGCCGTGGGATGATGGCCGTGAGGGCTGGAGCGATGCTGCCACACGCCGGTGGGTGCCACAGCCGCCTGAGCTGGAAGAGGTCAGCAGGGACTCCCTCCCAGAGCCCGTGGAGGGGCCATTGCCCTAGGACACCTTGATCTTGCACCTTTGACCTCCAGAACCGTGAGAGAATAAAGTCTGTTCTTTTGAGCCTTGTGGTTTGGTGGTCTGTCGTGGTAGCTTTGGGAAATCACCTATTTCTGCCTTCGCTGTCCCTTTCCCTTCTGCGGTCCAGGCTGGTAGCCGCATTCCTGTGTCCTGACCCTCTTCCCCTTCCTTCTTTGTTTCTGATGAGGACCTGGGCCCAGCTGCGGGTGGAAGGCTGCCTGGAGGTGGGGGTGGGGAGAGTGGCCAGGATTCTGGGAGCCGTCAGGACTTGCAGCCTGGAGACCAGCGCTGTTGTCCGGGACAGGGTTTCTGGAGACAGAGGTAGTGATGGGGGGCCCTGCAGCCAGGGGAGACTGACAGACATCCAGGCTGGCCGCTGCCTGGCTCACAGTTGCTTGCCAGGTCCAATTCTTTTTATTTCCAGGCTTTGCCAGTCTCTGAACGATTAGATCATGGGCCTCAACTCATGATCCAGAGTCGAGCAGGTTCTCCGTTGGTTGTAGTTCTGGGTCCCCGTATGGTGCCTTTCGGCAATGGCGGTGGCCAGCTGCCCGCCCATCCTCACGACACCCCTGTGAAAGGCAGGTGGCGGTCCTGGCTCCTGGTCCTCAGGTGGGGCAATGCACACCTGGGAGCCGCTGGTCCTGCCGGAGGAGCCCAAGGCTCAGGAGAATTGTCAGGCCCCCCAGGCTGCTCCAGGAGGCCCAGGGTGGGCAGGAACGTGTTCATCTCCAGGGGCTGCCGCTCAGCACCCCTCCCACCCCATGCCTGGAAGTGGGGAGCCAGGTTGGAAGAGAACGCACTGCCTGACTGACCGTTTCTCATTGTCCCACAGCTGCTGTCTCTCGCTCCTCGGACACCTGGCTTGCCTGCATTTGAATGCAGGTCGGGCTGCTCCTCCAGGAGGTGCTATAAAGAGAGAGGCCTAAGAATGGGGGGTGCATCGCCCTGCCAGGGTGGCTGCCCTCTCCGCCTGTTCGCCTTGAGACTCGGGCCTTGTGCTATTCATTACGGTGTTAATAGGGATGGGAAATAGAAACTTCAAGGGATTGATGAAATTAAGACTCTCCTGTTAGCTAGCAAAACTCAGACAGGGGCCGAAACACATCGGCCGCACGTTTGAAGACAGGGAAGCAGAGAAGCATGTGGTCTGGGCTGCAGGGACTCAGCCCTAATAGGATCTCAAACCAGCCAGTTCACTGCAGAGTCTCAGCTCAGAGGCGCTCCGCCCAGCCTAATGAGGTCAGGCCCTGCTCCAAGTCGCTGTCAGCTCTGATTAAAGCCCTCAGACGCTCTCCCCAAGAGCAGGTCAGCCCGTGGCTGTAACATGGAGTTCGAGCAGGACCACAGGCCGCTGGGGCTCGGTCCGCCCAGATCAGTGACACCTGCAGTGCCCAGAGCTGGGAATGAAGGGCCGTTGGTGGGGCGTGGGTGGGTGCAGCACCCTTCTGCAGGGGCCCAGGGACCTCGGCACGACTGCGGGAGACAGACCAGCTGCTTATTCTGAATCCTCTTTCCCGGCTGCGTGCGGGGCCCGAGTCCAGCTCTGACCGGGGAGTTTGTCTCGGGCACCTCAGAGAGCCGGGCTGCCGAGCGCCATGTTCCTCTTCCCCTGCAGATGGGGGATGACACAGGTAGGCAGGGGCTCGAGTTAGGGGACCGTCCAGAGAGGGAACGTGTGTGCAGCCACCAGCGACTGGGTCTCATTTTGCATCCCGGGGCTCTGCGGCCTGCGGGAAGCAATCAGCAAGTGGCCCTGTGGTCACACAGACAGCGCTGGGTGGAGCGAGACTATCCTTGGACACACTGAGCACATACTGAGGGCACCAAAGCATGCAGGGTGCCCAGGGCAACATGCTTGGCTAGGAGTCAGGTGACCCAGCGATGCTCTCAGGCCACTGGTGACCAGCCAGGAGG
Source organism: Macrotus californicus (assembly GCA_007922815.1). Classification (NCBI taxonomy): domain Eukaryota; kingdom Metazoa; phylum Chordata; class Mammalia; order Chiroptera; family Phyllostomidae; genus Macrotus; species Macrotus californicus. The sequence continues at coordinate 77,850 of VMDR010001065.1, forward strand.
CCATCTCTCTCCATGGTGGCTGTGACATGGGGCTCAAGCCTCTGGATGGGAAGCAAAGCTGGCTGCAGGCTGCATCCACCAGGCCTAGACCTCGGGTCCTCCCCACAGTTTGAGGGGGGGGGGTAGTGCCGCTCAGTGGTCAGAGCAGGGCACCTGGATGCCCTGACCTGCCTCTGAATCCACCCGAAGTGGAACTCACGCTCGCGGGAAAGGCCTAGGTGTGCATGTCCACCAGGGGGCTGTCCAGAACGGAGCTCCTCTCTCTCATGAGGCTGAGCCTGGATGTCCGCCTGGAAGGCACAGCTGGGCTCTGTCCCAGCCAGAATGGGCCAACTGCAGCCCGGAGCCCACAGCCCTGGCTGGGCTGAGCCCGGCTTTCCCTTCTTCCCCTTGGGTGCTTCCCCGGAAGGCACAGAGGCGAGTCACCCTGTAAGACTGCGTGCGGCGATGCTGCGGGCACATAGGGCATGAGGTCAAGGAGGTCCAAGCTGATGATGTCTGCCTAGGGTTGAGTAAAACAGTCTGTCACACATATTCGTAGATGAGACTCGAGTTCTTCAGGGGCTGAACCACATTTGTACAGATGACCCTTCCTTCCAAGCTGCTCAATGCAATCCACTGAGAACTCCACGGTAGGGAGTGTGGGGTCCTTCTGGCTGCAAGGCCCTAGAGCGTGTGTGCTGTCTCCTGGGCGGGGACGATGACTGAGGTCACGTTTCCCAGTGGTGAGCTGTCCATCCGTTCGTTCCAGCACTGACAATAGACGTGCCCCGATGCACGAGATTCTCGCATTCTCGGGGCTTAGCATTCAGGTCACTGCTTCTCAAAGCTGCTTTCTGGCTGGACCGCGGCCCATCACCACCTGGAGCTGGTCAGAAATTCCCATGTTTGGAAGCACCGAGCGCCCCCCGCTGCCCCCGCCCCCCGCAGGCCAGACCTCTGGAATCAGAAAGTTCGAGCTGGGCTCTGGCTAGCCCTCCGGGCCACACTCAGGTTTGAGAGCCCGTGGTCTGGGTTTCCCATTTGTTCTTGGGTCAGGTTGCAGTTTGTGTTTGGGGAACTGGCCGTTATACCAGGCTCTCAAGTGCATTACCTCGGAGCTGTGGGCACATTCAATTCAGAACGTGGGAAGTCAGGATCTGCGTTGTTCTCTGTGAGACTGAGCACTAGATTGTCTTCCCGCCCTTCCACTTTTTTCCAGCTGACTCACCGAGATGCTGAAGCACGTTATTCCTGGGGTTGCTGTGTGGGCAGTGCCCGCACAGGTGTGGGTTCCTTTCCCTCGGGTATGTCCGGTTAACGGGGCCACCTGCCAATGGGTCCACTCTCTGAACCTGGAGGTGGACTCTGGTTGGGACCCTCACTGGGCCCTGACCTGCCAGAACCCCTGTCAGTCCCGGGGAGGGTGTGTGGCTGCTCCGCCCTCCCCCACCACCCACAGCTCCAGAGTGGCCCAGGTGAAGCGAGCTGGCTGGAGCCAGAGTGTGGGGAGGAGGGGCTGGGCGGGCTGGTTTGGGTGTGCCTTGCCCATGTGGCTGGTCCCAGGAGGGATGTGGAGGTTTCTCCCGAGGCCCCGTCCCCACCAGGAGCCTCATCCTTTCTGTGACCCCTCTGAGGGAAATGTCCTCTCTCAGAGCCTGGATTCACAGTGAAGTGGAAAATCAAGGGTCAGGACACATGTGTGCTAAACCAGGATGCGGGCCAAGGGCCCTGTGCATCTCAGGGCCCTCAGTAAGCACTGGGTCACAAAAGGGAGCCGCAAAGACTCGCACTGGGAGCAGAGCACCCCCGGGGGTCCTGGGCGCCTAAGGGCGAGAGCTCTCGGTGGCCCAGCCTGGTCTCTGCTGGCCTCCTGTTCCTAAATGCAGGTCGTACTGGGTTGAAAAGTATCCCCTCCCCCAAATATGCCTGAGTCCTGGCCCCCGGCACCTGTGCATGTGACCTTATTTGGAAACAGTGTCTCTGTAGATCGGGGGTGTCAAACTCGTTGTCACCAGGGACCACATCAGCCTTGTGGTGGCTTTCAAAGGGCCGAATGTAACTTTAGGACTGTGTAAACATAACTACTCCTTAACAGTTAAGCGAGAGCTCGGCACTGCCGCCGGGTGGAAACAAGGTGCTGGGCCGGCTTCCGCCCGCGGGCCCTGTGTGTGTCTCCTGTGCTGTAGAGGTGAGTAAGTGGAGGCTCTCCAGGTGAGGCCGTCCTGGATTTGGGTGGCCCAGCTGTTGGGCCCTTGGTCCGCGCTGTGTAGCTGTCGGTGGTCCTGAGTGTCGCATTTCCTTTCTTCTCTCTGCTCTTGGAACAGCCTGTCTTGTCCCTCTTTGCTGCCCCCCCCAGGTGCGTTTGTAAACATTTCTTTGTGCGGTGTGCGGTGTGAGGCGCTCATGGGGGTGGGGGACATGTCAGACGTGGTCTATGGGCTGAGGGCGGTGGAGGGACCCATTCTGAAGCCCCCCAAAGCCCACGTGACTGTGTGTGACAGGCCCCAGAGACGGAGGCTCAGAGCAGCGTGGGAGAGGGAGGCTGGGGGCAGGGCCGGAGGAGGACAGCCCCAGGCCATGGCCCTTGTGGGGGTCTCTGAGGGAGGGCGAGGAGGTGGGGTCAAGCTAGAATTGCCTGGCTGGCTCTGGGCTGTGGGGCAGCCCCCAGTTCCCTGGCTTCCAGAGGATGAGGCAGAGGACGGGCCTCTGGCTGCAGGGTGGACAGAGCAGGTGTGACCCCGGGGGGTGATTTGCGTGTCATAACTGGGCTCCTGGCTGGGCCTTTGGCCAGCCCAGGGCGGGGCAGTCTGTCCCAGCCAGGAAGGTTTTAGAAGGTATTGAAACACCGTGACACGCAGAAATGAAACTACACACAGATACAGACAACGCTGCCCCTCCCCCACCAACCCCGTGCTCTCTGGGAGCCCTCGGATGCCCTGCGGCACCCACCCTCTCGGACAGGAGTGCATCTGTCTTCTGGTATCCCTAGTCCCTCATGTCTCAAGTCCTCTTCGCGACTTGTCCGTGAATTGTGGCTCCTTTGTGACAGTGCCCCAACAGGGACTGGCTCAGATGCCCTGGCTGGTGCAGGCTGGCCTCATGGGGTCCCAGCTAGAACTCCCCCTGTCTGGCTCCTGAGGCTCCTTGAGACCTGGCCTCCTCCTTCCCCGCTTTGTCCTGGTGCAGGACAGTGGGTCTGGAAGGCCCTCAGCAAGGGACAAGTATTCTCCTGGTTCCGGTTTCAAAAAGCCAGGCAGGACTCTGACTGACCCAGCTTAGGCCTGGACGTTCTTGTGCCTGCTGTGACAAATATGACAACCGGGTGGCATCAGACAAGAGACCTTTATTCTCTCCCAGTTCAGGAAGCCAGAAGTCCAAAACCTCGGTGTGGGCAGGGCCACGCCCCCTCTGAAGGCTCCAGGGGAAGGTCCTTCCTGCCTCTTCCAGCTTCTGGTGGTCCCAGGCGTCCTTTAGCTGTGGCCGCATCTGTCTCTGTGGTCCCAGCTCCTTCTCTGTGCACACCATGGGCTCTCCCTTGGCTGTCCCTTCCAAGGACACTTGTGAATACATCAGGTGCCCACCCAAAGAGTCCAGGATGATCTCCCCATCTGAAGACCAGTCACTCAATCACATCTGCAAAGTCTTTGCCACTGCGTATCACCTTCACAGGCTCTAAGAATTCTGACCTAATGTCCTTGGCAGCCATGACCACCTCACCCCAGGCCCTGGGACCCCGAAACCCAGGTGGCAGAGGTTCAGCTTGGGTAACAGGCCCGCCTGTGGGCCCCAAGGAGCAGGTACACTTTTGGGTCCACCTACTCGAACACTTGACCAGATGCTGGGGTAGGAGACTCAGATACCAGAGGCAGAGCACGTTGCCCTGTGGGGACAGTAGGAGGGCATGGCCCATTCTTACCAGCTCTGGGGACACACACAGGTCAATGTGCCAGAGATTGCCCGCTGCTCCAAGAACATTGGAATCAACCAACCCCCCAAAACCCAGCGACTCCCTGGACTTAGCAATCTGTCGTTCCTTGACAAGTGGACTGGAAGGCAATGTCTTGACTGAACAAATACAATTTGGGAGCAAGTTCCTGGAAGCTTCTGGAAACTAATAGACCTTGTCTGCCTCTCGAGAGGACCCTTTACAGAGAGACTTTGGCGACTCCGAGCTCCAAGCCCTGGCACTCTGAATTTAACCAGGGCCTCGCCCCGCTGGGCTGTGGGATCTCTCCTCTGATGCCCATGAGACAGGCAGTTCATAAAAGTCTACTTGAGTCGGGTTCAGGGCTTTGCCTCGAGAAACACATCTTTGTGAGAATCCATTTCTCATTCCCTTGCAATTAAACACGATCTCCCCGAGCTGCGTTCCAATGCCCCGTCTCTGCGCTGGTGTTCACCACCTTTGCCATCGGGCCTGTGCATTATCCCACTGTCTTTTAATTTGTGCTTGGAGTTTTGGGCTCCCTGGAGCGGCGGTGGAGCCGTCTGCACGAGCATCTCATTACCGGCTGCCTCCCTCTGGCGGGGGCTGCGCCCTGGGTTGTTGTCTCTCCGCCCGCCCACGAAGCTCGATTTTCTGTCTCGAAGGACTTCTTGCTGGCAAATGTTGAACCCCGACGGATCTCATAATTCACTGAAACTCAAACTTCTTTCCTTCTGCGCTCACTATAGCTTCCGCAAGGATCTCAGAAGAAATTGAAAATGGGCAGCTGAGCTGTTCTATGGGTGCTTTAAGCTTTCCCCCTAATGAAATGTGTTAGTTTTGTTACGATTTCTGTTTGATAGCTTTCAATTTCTTGTCCGACGTGACACACCACAGGATGGAGTGGTTTTCCATTAGCCTTTCATTACTCAGTGGGCCATTCCCCTCTCTCACAGCCTCTCTGATGTCTCCTGGTGTTTCACTGGGTGGGACAGCCACAGCACGGGCGTCTCTGGCTGCTCCACACCGCACAGGACGCAGTGGCCATGGGTCTGCGTCTCCGTTACCCTTGGGCTCTGGCGGGTAGTGCCCTCACCTACTGGGCGCTGCAGGTGATTGCTGTTTCAACTTCGTCTGCCTGGCTTCCAAGCAGGTCCCAAGCTCAGTGTCACCCTCCCCGGTCTCCCCCTCCTCTCTGCTGTTGCCCAGTGTTACTGCCCCGGGGTCCCCTCCTTTCACGTCTCCAGTCTGGGGCCGCCGTCTTGTTTCGGATTTACTTGGCCTCTCCACCTTAGATGTGTTTAGCTTTAGTTTTATTTCGAAGTCAAATTATTTGACCTATGTATAATATTTACATATTAAATTATTTACACTGACTTAAAGGGTCTCTGAAATATTTTCTTTCTTTTTTTAAAAGATTTTATTTATTTATTTTTAGAGAGAGGGGAAGGGAGGGAGAAAGAGAGGGAAACATCAATGAGTGGTTGCCTCTTGTGCGCCCCCTATTGGGGACCTGGCTGTAACACAGGTATGTACCCCGAGTGGGAATGGAACTGTTGACCCTTTAGCTCACAGGCCCATGTTCAATCCACTGAGCCACACCAGCCAGGGGGAAATATTTTCATATCTAAAAGTAAGCTTAGCAAAATTTTGATCAGGAGTGTTTTGATTCCTCCTGAGGTTGGCAAAATGTCTGTGATTCCTTCCTCTGGAGAGCTGAGTGGGCACAGGGTGAGTGCTGGGTGAGGGCTGAGTGAGCGTGGGGTGAGGGTGGGGTGAACACGGGGTGTGTGCACAGTGAACATGGGGTGCATGTGGGGTGAACACGGGGTGGGTGTGGGGTGAACAAGGCGTGGGTGCACGGTGAACACAGCGTGGGTGCGTGATGAGACCCTTGCATCCATTCCGACTTGGTCCCTGAGGACATTTAACAAAGACAACTCTTAACAACATTCCCGTCATTTCATCCCCTTCTGGACACCATGTCCCCTTTTATTGGGGACTTCTAGATCTAATTTATTTTGACACTTGGATCTCTCCTTCCTTTCCTGGAAATTGGTGTTGACATTTTTTCTGTAAAGACATTGAACTTGGATGCTCTTTATATGAAACTCACTTGAACTCTTCCGAAGCCTCGTTCAGTTTGTTTGGCTTACGGGACAGGGACCCAGAGGCGGGCTTACCTGTTTCCCACCCTCAGGAAAGTGGAGCTTGGAGAGGTTTCCGGACAGCCGGGACTGGAACAGTATGTCCAGGTTTGGGGCCCTTGAACTTCCTGCTTAAGCACGTGTGGGCTGAGACTAGTGAGGGGTTGTGGAGGGCGGCAGTGGGGCAGCTTCTGACCCCTGCCCCGGAGAGAGGCTGCTGGCAAGGAGACATTTACCTGGGCTTCCAGGGGGAGTTCCTATGAACGCAGAGGCCGTTGTAAAATAAAAATTGCCATCCCGTGTGAAAGGTATTTAAACATTTTGTTCTGAAACTTTCTTGCAGATCCCTAGAGCTTCCGGGTGGACCTTTGTCTCCAATACCCCGTCTGACTAGAACCCGTGTGAGGAGAAGTGGGCCCTGAAGTCGGACTCTTTAGGGGACAGTGGTCACTGGCTCCCCAGACTGTCCCGTGGGTGCAGCTGGAGTGTCCCCGCAGGAAGGAGTCCAGACCAGAGGACACCCCAGGCACTTGGCAGGTGCCAAGCCACATCCTTCACGTTCGTCCTAGGAGAGCTGCCTGTCACCACAGCCCCTGTCTGTGCTGCTGTTTGCGGTGTGATCATGCCATCTCCCTTTAGCGAGAAAGGTTTCGTCTGGGGCAAGTGAATGCTCACAAATGTGTCCTGTGTTGGCCTGGGGACACAGTTTAGACCGGTGGCATGACGGTACATGACCACGGCAATCAGGTGGGTGGGCAGGCTCCTCACACTATAGGCTGTGTTCATGTCCAGAGGCCATGGAGGAAACGTGGGAGGGGCCTGTGCAGCCATCAGCCTCTGGTGTGTGGGCAGTGATCTTGGCCAGACGTGCCTATGTTTGAAGTCAAAGACAACGAGTGACCTGGTCAGGCAGCCCTCCCAGAACCTCTGGGCCTTTTACAGTGACTGGCAGAGGGGGTCATCTGCACTGTGGCGGAGTCGGCGGGCCAGCTGGTCAGGGCGGGCGGGAACGGGGGAAAACAGACGGTCTCTGGTTCTGTTGTCCTTGTGTATGTCTCACACAGCCCAGGGGGCTGGTCCCCCTGTTGTCAGGCAGGATCCCGACGGCCAGGTGCCATGGGCTGCAGGCACAGCGGTCTCCACATAGACCCCAGGCAAGGACAGCATGGACTCCCACACCAGTGCTTACGTTTTCTCTCCGGAATTGGCCCCATCCTTTGTCCTGGATGAAGAAAGGCAGTGGTCACGTCTGAGCTTCCAGGGGTGAGGAAGAGGAGAGGGAGCTGGGGATGTTGGTGGACACAGCTGGGCACGAGGCCTGTGCCAGTACCGGGGTCCTGCCTGGGGCTGGCGTGGCCGTGTGATGCCCTGCTGGGACACTGGGTCCCTGTCCCACCGGGAGGAGCACCACTTCATTCATGCGCTCAGCAGGGGAATGTGGTGGCCTGGACTGGACAGGGACCCAGCTGCCACAGGCCTTCCCAGAGAGGTGACATGGGTCTGCCCAGGCTGACCCCCCCTGTCTGAATTCCACATCCAGAGAGCCATGTCACAGCTAATGTCCTGCGAGGGGTGTCCAGCCGCTGTGGGCTTCACTGCTTTCTGGGCAGCCTGAAGACTCAAGTGGGCCCTCTACCAGGAGGTGCTGCGGGGGCTGGGGGGACACTCTAGGCTGGCCCCAAGTGGCCTGTTGAGACAGGGCTTTCGGTTTCCATGAGCAGAGAGTATCTGAAAGCGTGGTCTTTATGTGGAGGGTCATGAGGCACACGGTGCTGCTACCAGGGCCCCCTCTACAAGGAGCCTCTTGTCCAGAGCTTTTATGTCCCCCAGGACCAGAGTAGATGGCAGGGCCAAGCCCAGCAGTCTCATCAACATCCCTCTGAGGCCACCACGGAGGGATGTCTCCTTTGACTTGGCCCTGAAGAATGAAAACAAAATAAAAAACAAAACCCCAAGAAAAGCAAATAGAGTCCTAGGAAACCTCCCTGAAATACAAATGACAGAGGTCAGAGGTCAGTTCCCCCAGGAGCTAATTAAGCTCCCTGTTTAAATGCAGGTGTGGGTCTGAAGACCTCCCCAGCCTGGACTGGGGCCTGCCCCGGCCCTTGCCCCCGGCCCTTGTCTTTCCTTCTTAATTGCTGTTCAAGCCCCACGCTGCCAGATAAACCCTCTCAGTCACAGCCAGCCTTCTCCTGGTGCTCACCTGGGGCAGGGAGCTGCTTCGGGTTAGTTTTCCCTTCTCTGCCCGGCATTTAGCAACTGCTGGTGGAGAGATGCTAAAGTAATTAAACAGGTAATGGTGATTTGGAACAGGGCTGAACATCGAAATCAGCTTTTAATTGAGAAATGAAATGCGTCTCCCCGACATCAGAGGGCAGATCCGGCGAGCCAATGCCTTACCACCAGCGTGGTGTTCGGTGTCTGAGATAGAACACGCGGTGAGGCGGGCGCACCGGAGAACAGGGGGTGCCAGGCAGGGCTTGATCTTCACGGGAGCCGGGTGCACACACACGCCTCCTTTGAAGCCGGTGCCCAGCAGGCCCCAGGGTCCTGGCTCTGTGGGAGGGGCTGAAGATAGCAGACCCCGCCCCCCCCAACAGGCAGCTCTGGCAGGAAGGGTTTTTGAGCTGGTTGGTTTCCCACGCTTGCCCCCCTCCGAAGCCTGCAGCCTCCTCCCCTGTCCTCTCACTGCCCCACAAACGTCCCGTCCTTCTGTTAGGATGCTCTGTAAGCCTCAGCTCCAACCACCCGAGTGTTCCCACTCTCGCATGTGGCACGTGTGAATAAGCATGTGCGTTCATTTCTGTTAATGTGTCTGGTCCGGGTCTGTGTGGGCCGCAGGCAGCGAACCCACGGTGGGACAGAGAATAGGGGCAGTCCCTGCAGGAAACTCGCCATTCAGTGCAACTGCGGGTGTGTCTCAGTAGGAGCACGAGCTCCGGGCTTCCTGAAGGAGGGGCTGCCTCCCCCTAGTGTGGCCCCAGGCCTTGGGGGAGAGCCCCAGGTCAGCGGGCCTTGGAGCCCATGTCGATGTTGGGAAGGGCTCACCGAATACGCCCCGTCCCAGCTCTCGATCCCCACCCTCCTTGAGGGCTTCTGGGAGCCTCTCCTGACACCAGCGGGGAAGTTCTGGACTGAACCACTTTGTTTGCTGGGGACTCAGGGAAGAGTGACGCCCACACCCGGTGTGTCCTGGGTCGCCCTGCTCAGAACAGATGGGGCTTCACCGCCACTGCTGGGGATGCCCGAGCAGCTGCGCTGGGGACGGAGGTGCCCACGCCCCTGCAGCGTCGCCCTGTCCTGGCCCTGGCAGACCAAGCTCATGCCGCTGGTGCTTAGTTAGCGGACTGAGTCACAATGTCACACTCTACGATACCAGCATCCATCCACTGTGAGTGCATCAAATGCAATTACTGTGGGTTATGGATGCGAAATGAAGAAGGAAATATATTAATACGTCTAATTACTATGTTAATTAGACATCCGAGCCATAATATTTCAACCCTAAATGCTAATGTTGATAGAGCTATAATTATTATTATTTTTTTTGGAGTGCAAAATGAATCTCTGCCGTTCTGCTCAGAGCCCACAACCGACACCGGCCCAGCCTGGGCGACAAGCTAGGAGCAGCAAGCCGGCAGGGGGACAGCCGAGATGGCAGAGAGGACGCGGTCCACCAGAGACAGAGAAATGGGACACGGAACAGAGACTGGTCGCGGCCCACTCGGCCCCACCGTCTCCACAGTCGGGTCGGACGTGCAGACTCCCCGCGAAGACGACGCGCGCCACTGGCGGACTGGGGCCGGCCCTGTCCCCTCCCTGCTCCGATGCTGGGCGCAGGGGTGTCGAGATGTCAGCGGCGTGACCGCGGGAGCGGGCCTTCCTCCCCGCTGACTCCGGTGGATGTGGCCGGGGCGCCGCAGGGGCCACCCCAGGGGCTGCGGGGACACGCTGCCGCCGTGTGTGACATGGTGCCCGGATGGACGCAGTGCTGTTGCCTGTGACACTGCAGGGAGCGGATGTGGCCCTGACGTGACACCGCGGGGAGGTGGGGCCGCGCGTGCTGCGGGAGGGCGCACGGACCGGAGGGGGCGCAGGCCGGCCCTGCTGACTGGGGAGGGGTGGGTGGAGGTTGGACTAAGGGACGAGGGCCGCCAGGACGGCTCCCCCACGATTGACCGGCCCTGGGTGGCCGCTGGGCCAGCGCAGGCGACAGAAGCGGGTGCAGAGCTGTTTGGCGAGGACCCTCCCGGCCTGCGGTCGTGCCCTAAGTGCGCGGGGCCTGGTGGACCCACGAGGAGACGGCGCCGTCTCGGCCCTCCACGTGCCCGGAGCTCGGTGCCATCCCCTCGGCGCTGCGTGTGCCGGGCGCGTGCTCCCTCGGGTCCTCCCGGGGGCCCTTCCCGGTGTCCGTGGCTTCCCCGCAGGCACACACGACCGCCGGAGGGGTCCCCGCTGCGCGAAGCCCGGTCTCCCGCACCTGCGGCCTCCGTCCCGGACACCCGCTCTGCCTGCTCCCCTCCGGGCCCGGGCGGGCCGGGCGTGTTCCGGGAGCTGCGCGGCCGGGACGGGGCGCCGGCCTGTTGGAGTGGCTCCTCGCGTCCGAGCAGCGGGGACTGGGGACCGCGCCCCGGTCGTCCCTGCCCCGCTGCGGAGACCTGCAAGCCGATGCCGGGACCGGCCTCCCTCCTTCCCGCCCCTCCGCCGTCCGGGTGGCTCTCCGTTCTTTTCCTCCTCCGCGGACAGGGGCTCGCGTGGGAAGGGGACGCGCCAGGCGAGGTCCCGGTGGGGGCACGGCCTCGCCTCCTGCTTCCCGGGGCGATGGGTCCGCGGTGGAGCCGGGGCGGCTTTGGCCCCGACCGTGTCTGAGAGGCTCTGCTGCCCGACGGCGAGCCTCCGGGTGCCGGAGCCCGAGTCCGGCCCCGCGTGCGTTCGCCAGGCTGCCGTGACCGTGCTGTTTCGCTGCTTCGACGTCGGCTGCTGAGCGACAGCTGTGGGCACATGCGCGCCACGCGGGACCCGGGGCCGAGCGGGTCTGCAGCGGGCGCTCCGGTTTACTGGAGCCGCGTGAGAGGACCGGGTGCGCGTTCAGGACGCAACCGAGCGATCGGTCGCCCGCAGACGGGTGTTTGTCGAAGTCTCGAACTTGGCGCTTTTGGAGCTCCGCACCGCGCGCGGCGGGACGCGTCTCGCACCCGGGGCGCTGCCGGGCGAGGGGGGCGCAGCGGCGCATGCGCGTGCGCTGGTTTCCTGCCGAGCCGCAGACGCGGGTGCGGGAGGCCCCGCGCGAGGGCGCGAGCACCGTCGTTCCACGTCAGGACTCAACAGCTACCGCGCAGAACCGTGACTGGGAAAGTGGAGATGAGTGGAGAGCATGAAATTATGTCAAGTTGATTCTGCCCTCCGTCTCGGAGCTGATTAGTGTAAAACGTCATGAAATGTAATTTTGGCAAAGCAGCTGAGCCAGGAGGGCGGACCAGCAGCCTGCAATTATGCTGATTGGGACCGAGCCTTCTGCGTGTCCGGGAGGCCCCAGTGTCCGATGCCAGGTACCATGCTTGTCACTCTCCGGTGTCCTTGCTGCCGTGGGTCCGCCTGGTTTCCAGAAAGTCGACTGACAGTGGGCTGTGTTATTTTTGTGATTGTGTTTTGGGGCCTTGGGGACCCAACAGTCACTACTAGTTCCCTTAGGGCGGGAAGAGGGTGCCACATGAGGTCTTGCCAAAAACCTTGGTGTGTCTGTGTCAGGGATGGGCTGTCTGTCCCCCGGGTGAGCTCAGGAATAGCACATCGCCCAGCTCCCGTCCCCTACCCTGTCCCCACCTCCTGAGGATACAGCCACAATGAGGAGCTTCGGCAAATGCCCTCACTGTTTGGGCATCGAGAATGCGGTCCCTGCCACACGTCCGAAGGGAGCTAGGTCCTTGTGTTTTGTGTGGTTTTTGACCCAGATGCCTGGACCCTGGGGTTGCTCTAGGACTGGGGTGTGTGTGTGTAAATTAAGAGACTGTCCTGAAAGGCCTGGGCACTGGTCCAGGCCTACAGGGATGAGAGTGATAAGAGCCGAGCGTGACCCTGGAGAGAGGTGTGTCCACCCCCACAGGGAGAACCGGCCTGGAGCAGGGGTGGGAGCTGGCTGGGTGACACTGCTCAACAGGGTCTCTGCTGACGGAGGCGGTGGCGGCGACATCCTGTGGTCGCGTCAGCGATGGCCCTGGCAGACCAAGTGTGCTGGTGGGTTTCTCGCTGGCTTTGCCGTGGGACAGGGGAGCCCAGGAAGACTGGGGCCTCATGGAAGGAAGGTCACAGCTGAAGCAAGATAGGCACTGTCACCGGAGCAGCCTGGAGGCACTGGGTGGTTAATTCGCCTGCCAGACACATGTGAGCTATTCGTGCCGTCTGAGCTGGCAGCAGGGCCGTGGCAGCCACACACCCGTGATACCGAGGGCAGGTGGCCACTGTGTCCTTGAGGACACTGGGCAGGTACGACAGGAAAGAGCCCGCACCGGGCCTGCATCTTCTGTCTCTGACTTCCACAGGCAGCTGCGTTCGATAGAATATTTCTTACATCCTGGGAAGTCGGAGAAATGGGAGACAGGAGGAGAAAAGCAGCATGAGCATCTCTCAGGGGAAGAGTCACAGCTTGGGTGCAGGGAGCCTCCGTGTTTCAGGATGAACAGATGTAAACTGTCCCCCTTCACGGGGCAGAAGCGACTAGAGCTGGTGGATACAGCGCCTGGTGGGCATCATGTGCTCCCTGTGGACCCCAGATGCTGTTCCCAGGGGTGGATCTTTTCTCCCCAGCACACCCCCATCCCGACAGGGTGCAGAGAGGCCTGCCCGCTGTCCCCAAGCACCCTCCTACTCTGTGGCCAGGAGCCAGCCATGTGGCCCCGCGTAGGCTTCTCATCTGGAAGGGCCAGGGTGGCCTGTGGTGTCTCAGGTTGGTGTCTGGAGCAGGTTGGAAGGGCCGTTTGCTTTTGTCGTTGCAGTCAGCTGCACGAGGCCCCAAACACGTAGCTTTGTTTCAGCTCCCAGTGAAGCATCTCTGGGTCCCCGGCACAGAGTGGGGTTCCATGGGTGGCAGACACCCTGTCTCAGCGGCACAGAGAACACCTCCTTACATGTAGAACAAGTGCTGGGGCGCCAGGGCCTCTGCTGAGCTTGCCTCTGCGTGGACTTCGGTTCTGTCTCGTAGCTGGAGCGCTCGGTGGGGGTCCCGCGAGCAAGACAGTGGCCGGTCTTTGGTTGTGATCTCCAGTGAACTCTGGTGGGGAGGAAGAATGGCCTCCTGACGGCCCCAGACTTGGGTTGCTGTTGTTGTCTGTAACAGAGGCCACAGGGTGGGGGGCAGTGAGGTTTTCAGGCCCTGAGTCGTGGGGTACATGGGAAGTGAGGTCAGCCCCAGCGGACGGAGAGCGAGGAGGTGACCCACAGCCCAAGTCCAGGGCCACCCTTGCAGAGTTCACGGTTGGTTCTGGGTGCACCAGTGGGAGTCATCCACAGCACTGGATCAGCGTGTATTAATCAGCGAGTGAGGTCGGCACAGAGGCCGAGTATTAGGTGTCTTCTGAGAAGCAGAACCCACAGGGCACACATGCGCGTGTACAGAGGAGGCCAGTGTGTCCCAAGACCCGCTGTCTGTGAGCTGGACCCAGGAGGGCCTATGGTGTGGGATCCAGTGCATGGCCGGCAGGCTCAGCGCCCAGGAAGAGCCGATGCGTGTGCTTTGAATCTGAAGGGGAGGCACACCAGTCCTGGCTCTGGACAGTGAGGCAGGAGGAGGTGTCCTCTCACCTGCGAATGGGCGGCCTTTTGCTCTGCTCCGACCTTGACTGACGGGCTAAGGCCCACCCCATCAGGGAGAGCAGTCTGCGTCACTCAGCTCACTGACTCAGGCGCCACTGTCACCCGGAAGCCCCTCCCAGGCCCACCCAGAATTGCACGTGACCAAACGTCCGGCTTCCTGTGGGCATGCCAAGCTGGCCCACAAAACCAACCATCACAGTGTGTTTTTCGTTAGGGGACCTGGCTGAACCCCTCTCTGACTTCTGACCCACCCTACTTGATTGGGGAGTGGTTTAGTTGGGGAAGAGTCTTTGCTTTGTCACCTGATCAGTGGTAACTGGCGACTTCCAGTGTGCCCCCAGTGAGCTGAGAGATGTGGGGTGGCGAGGGGCTGTGGTCCTGTTTGGGGGTGTGACTGCGAGAATGTGGGGATTTATGGGACGCAAATATCTCCTCTCACTCGGGCACGTTCTCCTGGTGGGTCTGTCTCCCCCCAGGGCCCGAGTTGGTTGTACTTTTAATGTGCTCTGTGCCTGTGGAGGGTGAAGTGGGGTCCGTGAGCGCAGTCAGTTTCTGAGAACACTGACGTCGTTGCCGCAAGGAGAGTGTCTCGCTGGCTGCGCACCGCTCCACCGAGGGAAGGGCAGTGTGACCCGGGAACCTGCAGGTCACGGAGGGGTGCGTGGGGGGCAGAGTCCGCGGTGTCTTGCACCAGCACAGGCGGCACCTGCACATAATGGACGCCGTCGGTGCTTCCGTCTCCAGACACTTGCTCCAAAGGGTCCCCAGAGCAGGTCATAGCACTGCCCAGGGGCGTGTCACGGCCACATGCTGTCATTTATCCCCGAGGACCTTGGGGCACTGAAGCTCTGGGCAGAGCTGGGTCAGGAGGCTGCTAGCCTGGTGGGGGGCGGTAACCAGGTGCAAGGGCTTGAACAAGTGGGGGGTGGGCCGCACACCCAGTGGGCTGGCAGGACACCCTTCAGACGTCACTGGTCCCCCATGCCCAAGTGTCTGCGAGGCAAAGGCTGAGGTGAATCCAGCTCAGCCTAAGCTAGAGGAGCAAAAATGAGTTACGTGACTTCCGTCCCCTGGCGACACCCCACTGAGGCAGGTGGGCTCGGCACAGGCCCTCTGCAGAGGCTGCTGTTCTCACCTCTCTGACATCACCTGTGCCTTCACCCCTGCTGGGGTCGAACTGTGTCCCCCAGCACTGCAGAACGAGACAGGGTCTTTACAGAGGTGAACGCGAGAGTGAGGCCCCAAGAGTGGACTCGAATCCAGTGTGACTCGTGATCTCATAGAAAGGGGGACTTCAGCCCAGAGACAGGCACTTGTCGGGGGTGTCCCTGGTGCAGGCCCCCAGAGGACTTGGAGCCTGCCTGTCTCCTTACCTGGCGGCTGCTCAGGGCTGTTCGGCTCACACCTGTGACTGTGGGGAGCTGAGCTGCAGAAAGGGCCGGATGGGAGGCTGTGGTCGCTGAGCTGCCCACCATGCCTTCTGGGATGAGAGCCATTTTCGGGGTGACACCCTCCCCACCAGGAAGCCCTTCCCCAGAGGAACCAGCAGTGCTCTGTGATCTCGTGGGCAGAGAACATCCAGATATATCACCTCTGCCCTTCGGACTGGGAAGACCAGGGATGCAGTGATGATCCTGGGCCCTCCTGGGCGTGTGCAGGTGCTGCCTGTGCTGATGTGAAGACACCGCAGACTCCGCCTCCCACACGCTCCTCTGTGACCGCTGGGGTGGGGAGATCCTGCACGTCTGGTGGACCGAGCTGCCCTGGATCCCGTGAGCAACGGTGAAGACGCCTGACTGGATGTGTCGGCATCACGTGGCACTCAAGGCCCGTTGTGGTCCCCTTAGAGTGGAGAGCGCCATGGCTGTGACCTGACTCTGAGGCCTGTCCTGAGCTGAACAGTGTCCTCCCAAAAATTCATGTCCACCCGGAACCTCCAAATGTGACCTCACTTGGAAATAGGGTCGTTGGAAATAAAGTTACAATGAGGTCATGCTGGACAAGGGTGTGACAGGCGTCCTCTGAGAAGGTGAGAGGACCCAGGAAGAGCGCCCTGTGATGACAGGAAGAGAGTGGAGTGATGCTGCCACAGCCACCAGTGCCGAGGACCACCAGCCGCCCCTGCCAGCTAGGGGTCAGGCATAGGACAGTCTCCCTCAGCGCGTCCAGCAGGAGCGGCCCCAGCACCACCTCGTTCATGGACTCCTGACTTCCAGAACGGGGGGTGATTGTTCCGGCAGCCACGGGAACTAACAGTGCTGGACTGGCTGTGCCCCCCACCCAGGGTGAGCGCTGCTTCCTCCTGGCCCTGCCTGTACACCCCAGCCCACCCTCCGGAACAGGGTGGGGCGAGCCTTGGAGCCGGGTCTGGTGCCAGCCCTGCAGCATTGATCACTCCCTTCAGTCTGAAGTTGCTGGAGTGGAGGAGTGTTTCCGTTTGCATGCTTTCTCAGTTTTAATTAACTGTTTGGCACATAGCATGCTTTCTAATGCTTTCAATTACCACGTATAATTATTTAGATATAAATTTTAGAAATGTCAAGTGACTAGGTTTTTGGCAGAAGTAGCTTGAAAACTGCAAACCTGCAACATTTGCTAGTCTGTTCCCGTAAGCTCTCCAGAAAGGCTGCAAGCTGCGATGCCCGTAGTCGGGGTGTGTGCTGCCCGCGAGAACCCCAGCCCCTTCCTGCCATGTTCCCAACTCTGTCTGAACAGGCAAGCGCCCCAGGAGGCTGAGCACCAGGAGGGTCTGAGTGCCCAGTTCCCAGCACTTGGGGAAAGTCAGTGTCAGCCTGTCAGGAAGGCGGACATGACATCTGGCCCTGGCACAGAGGTCTGCCAGCAGGGCAGCGGGACGCTGCAGGCTGCCCACGGGGGAGAGTGAACTACAGTAACTTCAACAGTGTTCACTCTTGGACTTGAAGGTGCAGTTCCACGCTAGAGTCTGGGAAGTGTGCACTCAGGGAGTTGCCCCTCGGGCTGTTGCCTCCTCCCTGAGGGTCACGTGCTCCCAGAACCCCCAGGTCTCCCTGCTGGAGGGCTGCACCTCCTGCAGTTCACCTGGCCAGCAGCTGCCCGCTTCTTGTTGGCCGGGTGCCCGGGAACGGCGCCTGCGCGCTGCTCGGCTGTGGTGGTCTGATAACAGAGCAGTCTTCCGGTCCCCTGTCGATGTGTTACTCAGTGTCAGGCTTGCCCCAGCCCCCATACCGCCGGGCCGGAAGCAAGCCCGCCCCTCTCAGGTACGCTAGGGAAGGGCTGTGTGCAGTGCTCCCGGGCACAGTTGCCACCAGAAGTCTTGATTCCACCGGACTCAGAGGTGATGGCCGGTGTCTGTTACCTGCGTTCTATTTGTAAAACTGCAATGGAAAGTTTAATCACAACACAAATGGGCTTTAGTTTTTTTGTAAGTGGGTGTGTCACCCACAGACCCCACAGAGCCTGGCGGTTCCTTTTTGCTAATGACACTGTGTGAACCTGCCTGTGTGAGGGTGTGGGAGCCTGGCAGAGTGTCCCCATTGTGTCTGAGTGCAGGAAGGAGCAGGGTCCAGAGCCCGGCGACGTTGGGGGGCCTGAGGCCTGGGGCCCACACCCCACGAGGTCCAGGATCACGGCCAGTCCTCATCTCGGGCTCTGGCTGAGAGAGGGGTGGACTCCTATTCTCCAGCCGCTCCGAGTTTCTGCAATGTCGTCGGGGGGGGGGGCGGGTGAGACCCACTCTGTGAGCAGGTGTTTCTGGAGCAATTGGGTTAGATGAGGCTCCGAACACTTCGAGCACATCCCTGGTGCACTGTGGGTGCTCGTGAAGTGTGAGCGCCGCTCTTGCCCCAACACTGGGTCAGTGGGCTTCCTCGTGCTGCAGGGAGGGGAGGCTGTGCCCTGCTCCCCAGCCTAGCCAGGTGACCAGCTACTCTTCAGTGTGGCCTCCTGGGCTGGGGCATTTGGTCAGAGAGGGTGGCCTTCCCAGAGAGAGGGATCTTTCTGCAAACGAGGGCTTTCGGGTCAGTTTTGCAGCCACGGACCTAAGCTTTCAGCGGGTCACACCAGTCGGTCTCTGCCGACCCCTCGTAGTCAATGGTGCCAGGTTTGGAAATCGGCCATGAGACTTGTGGTTGGCTCAGCTCCTGGTGTCTCGGCTCCCCTGGCCTGGTCATGTGAGCAGTGGGTGGCTCTAGAAAAGGCAGCCATGGGCTGCAGTCTCAGTGAGAGCTGGGCGCCAGGCATCCAGGAGGGGCAGCTGGCAGGGGACAAGGGCGGTGGGGACTGGACCAGAGCGCTCTCCTCTCCTGCGGTGTCCCACTTCCCTCCTCCTGGTCCAGCCAACTGCCTGCCAGCGGCGCTCTCCAAGGTGCTGACTCTGCTCCTCATGGGGCTTCTCTGCTCCCCTCCACACGGGTGACTTTTGACCCGGGGTCTCAGCGAATACCAGACGGGGTCAAATGGTCCCCATGGTGGCCTCCCCAGGGCCACGTGGACTGGCCCATGGGGCGTTTCTCCTGCTCCCGTGCTGATGCCCCTGTTCGTGCCTCACGAGCTCAGTTTTGGGCAGTGGTCCATTCATCTTGTTCATGCCCCTGTTGGCAACAGTGTTTAATGAAGACATTTTAAGGCATCTTACGAACTTGCAACTTTTGAGAAAAGAATCATGGCTTTACAAAATCACTTGCAGAAACGAATTCTGAAGCTCAATTTACTTTGCTTAATGAAAAGAGCCAAAAAGCGTGGCCTTGCTGCTCAGCTGCACGGTCCCTTCGACATGGGCCAGGCTGCACGTGCCTCTGAGCCCAGAGCTTTGGACTCCAGCCGGGCGACGCCTGCGTGTGGAGAGTACCAAGGAAGCTCATGTTGGAATTCCAGAACTGGGGACCCCAACTGTGGGTGGAAGTGGCTTGCCACCCCCGGGGGAATGCCTGTCATCTTTCAAGACTCTTGACAACAGGTGCTGCTGGTCATTTGTGACCTGAGTTAGCATTTTCCAGCAGAGCCCATCAGTGCTGTGGTGTGAAGCCCAGGGTATGCCTGGAATAGTCTGGTCTGGAACGACTCATCGGAGGATGCTGGGCTTGGACCTGTTGCTATGCGGTGACCATGACCTTGAGCTCAGGGGCCTGTGGTTGAGAGGCCCAGTTTCAGCTTTAGCGAGGGGCGTGTATCTGAGCCTCAGGCCGGCGTGTAGCCGGGTCCTTGGAGTCCTGCCAGGCCCCCGCTCAGCAGGGCCTCCCTGGGGCCTGCAGCTCCCCTCTAAGGAAGGCTTGGCCTCATGACTCGCAGGTGCAGGTGGGTGGCTGCGACTGATCTCCCTCCAATGCTGACTTCATTCTCTCAGGTCTCCATCCTCATCTTCCGCCGACCCTGCTGTGTGACTGCCTGCGGGCGAGGTGGCAGGTTGTTTGCTCCGGTGTGTCAGCCTGGTCCACTGGAGTGAGAGGCCCCATGCGGGAAGGGCTCCAACGGGGTTCTCGTCTGCTTGGCATCGTTGCTGTTGGTTACCAGAGTTGGTTTGAGACTGTTTTGGAAATGAATATGCGCACCCTGAGGTCCAGGCCTGCGGGTCCTGTGCCTTTCTTTTCCAGCTGCCTTGCAGACAGGACAGGTAGGGGCTCTGGGGCCCATACGTACGTTGACATAGAGATGAGATCGTGCCCTCGGAGGCCGTGTCTGCTCTCTTGACAAGGGCATGCACGGGGCACCTGTTTCTCAATTCAGCTGTGCTGCATTGACTCTGCACTGGACTCTGGCGAGGAGAAAAGCAGCAGCCCCGGGAGTCTGGGCAGAGCTGCACCATTAAACACGCGCTGCGGTGCTGGCGGAGCGCCCCCCACAGGAGGGCCTCCTTGATGCTCAGGTTGCTTCTCCCCTGAGCCCCCGCCTGCGGGCGCCTCCCTCCATTGCTTGTGCACGCATTCCTTACGGCCACGTGGATTACTTATGGTTTCTGGGATGTGTCAGTTTACCTGCCTTCTCCACCTCCTAGAAGGACAGGCATCCCCTGTCCCAAGCACTGCACCTGTGGCAGACAGAACAACGGCTCCCCAAACTCATCCATGCCCCAGTCCCCGACACCTGTGCTTCTGTCGCCTCCCATGGTGAGCGGGGCTCTGCGACGGGACTGAGTGAAAGATCTTGAGATGGGAGGCCCTCCTGAGTTACCTGGGCGAGCCTGGTGGAGTCACAAGGGTCCTCAGGGTCAGAGACAGGTGAGGCGACCTGGTGATGAGCTTAAGCTGCTTCAGGTGGGGGCTCTATGCTCTGAAGGTGGAGGAGGGGCCACGGGCCCAGGCATGCAGGCGCCTCTTGAAGCTGGAAAAGGCTGCAGCTGGTCCCGCATGGAGCTTTCGGAAGGAACCAGCCCTGCCGCTGCCTGGGTTTAAGTGTGACCTCCAGAACTAGAACAGAATGAGTTTGTGGGTATCTTTTAAGCCACTGAGTCGTGACAATCTGTGAGTGCAGCCACAGGAAACCAATATGGTGCCCGTCCTGGCCAGGCGCTGAGCGTTCATGGAGTGAAAGGTGTCACTGGAGAAGACCCAGCCCAGGAACGTGGTTTTCCCGTGGCGTCAGCTCCAGGGTCAGTGTGGCGAGCTCTCCGCACGGTGTCCTCGCCCCACCGAGACGAAGACCATGTGCTGCCTGTGACCCCCGAGACTGACTGGTCATATGTGTGGGGTGATTCAGGTTGAGAGCGGCCCCGGTAACTATTACAGCGCCGGCGTGAAACGTCTGTTCTTGGGGAACTCAAAGGTTTCCACTCAGCTTCCTTTCATGAAGGGTTCATGATGTGTTTAAAGGAAAAATCATGAGTTTGTCATCTTTTACAAAGACGCAGAAAAAAGGTAAGAAAAAGGAGTCAGCAAAGCTGTGACTTGAACTTGAAGGCGCCCTTTCCCGAGCCCCCTCCATCCTGCAGGGAGACAGACACACACCTCTGGCTTCAGAGGAGGATTTGTGGTTGTGAGCCCCTCGTCCTTTTTACTTTGTGCCTCGGCACGGCCTTGTCTACGGGCAGCGTGCTGCCTTCATTTCCACTAACTACTTGTGGGCACGGTTTTTAGGACGCTGTCGGAGACTGTGGGTGCGAGATGGAGGGTGTCCCGGCCTGTCCACCAAGTGGCCGGAGACCTGGGTCAGTTGCTTCCCTGTCTGGGTGCTGGCTTCCTCTCCTGTGACGAGAGGGGTCGGATTGGATCCCCACCAGTCCCGGGCCGCTTCCAGAGCCAGTTCAGTGGGACGCGCCTCAGTTCTGTTCAGTTAAAGGTTTCCAGCCACGGAGTCGTCAGAGCTTTGCTGACCTTCCAGGTTTTTCCTCTTAAAGAACAAAGCACAAGAAACAGACCCAAATGCACACATTTCTAAACATGTTGCTGAGCAGCCCAGGGGCCGCCATTCCTCATTCTGAGTGAAGCCCTTTAAACTGGGTAACTCGCTCTGCTTTTCCAGTCCCCTGATGGGGCCACGTTGGGGCCCCAGTGATTAGCTGCAGGCCTGGCGGGCTGGGAGGCCTTGTTCTTCAGGTGTCCGTGTGTCGGTTTCTGGGTTTAGCTCCACTGTGTCTGTGCAGTGACCTGGCCGGGGGTGGGGTGGCCGCAGCAATGACCACGCTGGCCGCCCCGTTTCACCCCAGTTGAGGGAGTGGTGACAAAGCTGATCTTTTCCCTTTCTGACTCCTCTGAAGGTCACGGTGGGGCTGCCCTTTCCTGAGCTGGCTTCCAAATGAAGTCTACAACCCGGTAAATGCGTATTATATTTTAAAAAGACTTAATATATGGCTCCTTTAAAGATTTATGAGCTTCTGCAACTAGATTTTGTATAAAGGAAGTCCAGACTCTAAATTTTATGTTTTAATGAGATCAGAGGGGCCGACTCACTGGCTTCTTGGGACTTTCTAGAAAGTCGGTCGATAGATGCGGTACCCCGGGCCCCAGGGGACTGTCGGTGTGGGGCTTCCCTTCAAGGCCCAACATGCGATCACTGGGCGGCGTTTTCTGTTGAAACGGTGCAGAAATGCATAATTCAGCGAGCGAGCCGGAGGTCCCTGGGACGAGTTGTCCTTTTGGACATGAACAGTGCGCAACCCGGGGTGGATCCCCAGCTGGAGAAGGTTTATTCTAAAGCCGTGGTTCAGAGCGGCTTTCCGTCCCTTCACAGTGAGCGGTGAAGGGACGGGTGTAGAGGTGATTGCTTATGGCTTTGGGCAGGAGTTTGAAACTAGGCTGAGCCACATGAAACAAATAGGTTATGAGATACAAGAGTTATCTGCTCCAGCAAAGGTGAAGTGGCTGTGACTCATCACTGTGATAGCATCGTCCCTGAGTGGAGAAAGAACGGGGGAGCCACGCAGAGGGGGAGGGGACAGGCCATCGACATGGGCAGCAATAAAGAGAGGGCTTTCTTTGTTTTGTTTTTGCCATAAAACTGACATCATACTTAATGGTGTGACCTTGAAGCCAGCCAGTCACCTGCAGTTGCTCCTGCCTTGCTCAGACGGATGTGCGTTTAAAGAAAAGGCGGAGGAAGAGGAAGTGTGGGGTGGGGACACGGAGCTTCTCCACTGCCGGCACCACCGAGGACTGGACCTGGGTCACGTGCACGATGCCCTGTGGTTCGTGGTGGCCTGCAGCCACCTTGGAGATGCACCAGTAGTGTTTATTGTCTCACACCTGCTGGGGAACGCGGGCCGGACCTGGAGCCCTGTCCGTACAGTGGGACTGAGTGGACGCAGCATGAGGCTTGGTCATAAAGTGCACACTTGATTAGCTTTCCCAGGTGCCGCCCAGGCCCCTGCACGCCTGTTGTGTCTGCTCACAGGTGCTCCCTTTTAGCCACAGTCCTCCTGGGGGGTGGGCGAAGGTATTTCTTTACGATTAGGATGCGGATTTTGCTCATAAAGACCTACATTGGGCACCTTTTCATGCGATACTGGCTTTTTAAATGTCCTCGTTTGGGGTTTGCTGTTCGAACCTCTGACCATTTACAAAATTCAGGTGGATTTTTTTATTACTGATTTGTGAGACGTCTCAATATATTCTGGGCATGAGCTCATTTTTGGATGTATGATTTGCAAATTTTGACTCAGTGGCAATATTTTATGAACAGGAATTCATGTTAATATGTCCAATTTATCAAGCTTTTTCTTCTGTTAGTGCTTTCTGTTATGTTAAGAAATATTTTCCAACTCAAGAGGATGAAAATATGTCCCTGGGTTTTCTTTTCTAAACCTTAAGGTTTACCCTGTGCAGAGATCAGTGATAAATCTCGACCTGATCTCTGGGCGCAGGTTCCGGCTGGCCGCCGTGTGCGGAGAGTGCTGTCTCGCCCCACCGCACTCAGGTGCCTTTTCACGCAGAGCACGTGGCTGCGTGTGCGTGTCTGTCCCCGCGCCTTGTGCCCTGGCACTGGTCTACGTGTCCCTAGCTCAGCAGTGCCACGTCACCCGGTGAGGGCAGCTTTGTAATCGGCCTTGTCGTCTGATGGTTTGAGTCTCCTGACGGCTCTGCTCTCTCCAAAGGCTTCTTCCTGGTTTTGGTTCTTCGTACTTACTTCCACGTGAACTTTAGACTTGATTTGTCAACTCCCACAAAACTGCTTGCCTGGGTTCTGACTGGGTTTGCGTTGAATTAGGAAATTAATTTGAGAATTGATGTTTTTTAGACAATGATTGTTCTAACCCGTCACCCAAGGACTGTCTCTCCCTTACGTCCTCTGTGGCTCAGTAATGTTCCGTAGTTTCCCATGGAGAGGTCTAGCGCTTGAAGAATACTCATTGACCGCCAGGTATGTGATGTTTTGATGCTGTGGTAGACAGCATTTAGCACCTTCCTAGTTTCTGTGGCCTGGCCTGCTCTGGGGTGTGAGGCGGGGCGGGTGTTCTCTGGGCGAGGTCCTGTTGCTGTCTTCGTGCCAGGACGCTCAGGGGTTAGTGGCAGGCTCTGTTTGGCTCTGTGTTGATACGACCCCCTTCCTCCTCCTCCCACTCCTCACCTCCTTGTTCTTATGGTGGATTTGGACTGTATGTGCACATCCTACTGTGAACTGTTCCCAGATTTTTATGGTGCTTGGTGGTGCTAATAATAAGCTCATGACAAACCCATGGTCTCCTACTGCAGCTGGGTCATCAGCACTGCCTAGGACGACCAGGAGTCCCCGCCCCCAGTGGCTCTCCTACCCCTGTAAGGGCGCCTTCGGGACCCCGCATCTCCATCTCGGGCCCCTTCAGCTTCCACACTCACTCTGACTAAGGGACCGCCCTCTGCTCGTCAGGAGAACAGATGCCGGGACACCCGCGTTCCCTGCACGCTCCTTGGCACCCACCTGCCTCCTTTCTCTTCCTGTCCTGGTGAGATACAGGGGCTGAGTTCTGCCCTGCGGGCCCCAGTTCTGTTTTCCCTGTCACAGCCTGTCCCCGTCCCCTCGGCCCAGTCCTGTCTTGGCCCACGCTCGGGCACTCGCACCCAGAGAGGATCATTCTCCTGGCTCACCCCACCCTGTCTGCTGCTCCTTGCTCACCATCGAGTCTCTTGGACAGGTTTTCAGGCTTCGCTTCCTCCAGGACCTGCTCGGCCCCCTCCATCCGCCCTCCCCCCATCACGGCGACCAGTGCGTGGACGGCTCCGCTCTGGGCCGCTGAGCTGTCAGCCCTCAGGGAGGCTGCGGCAGCGCCCAGGAGCTCAGTGAGCCCTGGGCTGGGACCAAACGGTGCGATTCTGGGATTGCCTGGGGTGTGCCGGCTGCCGGAGGGCTGGCTGACATCTGTGAGCCTGGCTCCCTCAACTGTGCCATGGTAGCCTGCCTGGCAGCGAACCTCACGTGGGCTGTGGTGAGGCTGGTGAGGGGACACGCCGAGGCTGAGGCAGCGAGACCCACAGGGGCTCCCTCTCTGACATCTCTTGCCATCCCTCCTGCTGTCACCTGGGTTGTGGTCTTGCTGCTACTTGGCTCAGCCCTATGCCCTGCCAGAGCATCCTGACAGGCCCCTCCTTCTGGTAGCCTGGGCGCCCTACCCTGCTGGGGGCGAGCCCGGGCACTGGGTGACACCCCAGCCCTCTTAGTCTATGCTGTCAGGCTGCCTTAGGAGCCACATGCACTCTGATCTGTGCGCCTTTTGCTGGGTGGATGGTGGGTCCTTAGGGTGGTGGAGGCCAGGGGTGCTGTGTGGTTGGCTGGCCACGCCCCCTACAGGGAGTCGCTCACCGGGTGTTTGCGCCACAGCGGTTTGCTCCTCAGAGGGCCACTGTGACCAGGTGCCAGAGCCAGCTTGCCCATCACAGGCCGGCCAGCACGACCGCAGGCTGTGACCAGCTGCTGTGCCAGCCCCTCCAGACCCCGGGCTCTGTCTGCTCGGATTTAATCCAGGTCTCTGTATACTCCAAAGGGGACACATTTGGATGAGTTATGTCTGCAAGGCCGACTCTGGAATCTGCACTGCTGGCTGCCTCGGGGCCAGGCATGCGGGGGTCCTGTCATTTTCTAGGGGAGCCCCTCCCCTCCCCTTCATGTTCTCCTCTCTGGGAAGCTCTGCATTCCGGCCCTTTGTCATCAGAACAGCCTACCCGGGGGAGATGTCACGGCCGCAGGGCAGGTCCCGGGATGGGGAGGGCGCGCCTCCTCTTGGCAGGCAGTTTGCACCCGCCCGAGGCTGTGGAAGGCTTCCCAGAGCCAAGGTCCCCGAGTGCCCAGGGTTGGCTGCTGTAGCCCTGTGGCGAGGTGGCAGCCAAATCTGCTTGGACTTTAAAATGTAATTTAATTTGTTCTCTTGCTTTGAAGTAGCTGCGTCGGGTTCATCCCCCTGCTCCTGGCTGGAAGCTCTGTGCGCCATCTGGGGGCCGTGGTGTGTGCGGGCAAGAGGGGGCTGGGCCCGCCAGGCTGCCAGTCCTTTGTTCTCCATCATGGGAGCCCGGCTGTGCGGTTTCCAACCATCAGGGGCTGCCACCGGCCTTGGCCATGCCTCCACTTCAAAGAGCAGCTGGGTCCGTGGGAACTGACTTGAAATGTGCAGAAAGTCGGGGCCTTGTTCTCTGAGAGCAGCTCAGCCCTTTCAGGTGGGAGAGGCAGGAAGCTGTGGGAGCTGCCGGTTGGCCCGTGGAGTGCCCTGGGTGTCATTAGTGCGTGTGCTCAGCTGGTGCCCATGTCTTGGCCTGAGTCCCACCAAGGCTGCTCCCTTCTGAGGGTTTGGCAGCCATGCTGAGTCTTTGAAATCACTTCCCTCTCGGGTTTGCCGGAGCTGTGCAGAGGGAGCGGGCGGAGCCTCAGCAGGTAGGGCAGGCGCGCCTGAGCTGATCCCAGCCCCCTTCTCCTCTTGGCCAAGACACCTTTTGGGGCCCAGCCTCCTTGTGTGACCACAGAGCCAGGGCAGTGCTGGGAAATGCATCCTGGGCCCCTGTTGCGATCGACGGGTGTGGTCTTCCCAGCGCCGGGCCATGTCCCACTTTATGTCACGTTCAGGGTGGTGGGGTTCTGGAGAGCAGGGCGCTCAGGCCGCTGACCCCACTGCCAGTGGATTGATGGACTGGCCATGGGGGGCACCCCTCATGCCCCAGGTCACACCCCATCTGCCCTCTGGTTTTAGCCCCAGCTGCAGTGGCCACCCTGGGACAGTGCACCCTGTTGCTCTGGGCCCTGCCTCATCTCGAGCAGGTGCTGCTCCTGGGGCTCCTGCTGCAGCCTCGGACTGTGGGACAGGTGACTCCCGGCAGGGAGGGTACCTGCTGGGCCCCTGCTGCAGAGCCTGTCCTCCAGGTGCACAGTTGTAGGAGGCTGTGAGGACTCTCCCTGCTGGTGTCCCCTTCCCTGTCATCCTCCTCGGCCAACGGTCAGTTTCCAGGTGTCCATTTGCATTTCTGCTTTCAGGGAGCCCAGCTGAGACTCTGGCTCCTGTGCACACCAGAGTGGGGGGCTCCTGGGCTGCCTTGGACACTCGAGGCGCCCTGGGTGGGCCTCCAAGTTCAGGAGTGACGAGATGTTGTCTAGCGCCCGGAGCTCACTGGTGGGGGCAGGGTCCCAGCTGACACCGTCAGCCTCGGCCTTCTGTTCCTGCAGCAGCACCCAGGGAGGGCTCCTAGCCACCCGCCTCCCCGCTGCTCCACCCTGAGCCAAGGCGCATGGGAGGCCCTGGGGCAGGGTGCCTGGGGGGAGACCCCACAGGTGGGGGCTGGTCTCCAGGGACTTCAGTGTCAAGAGCCCCCCCACGGCAGCCTCCACCACACCGTGCCTGCAGGCCCCAGAGTGCCTTCTTTGCGAGGCCCCTGGGCTACCCCCTCACAGACTGGGCAAGAGCCGTAGATGCCCGTTCCCAGGATTGATGAAGACCGTGTCGGGGAAGGCAGCTCTCAAGAAGTCATCGGTGCAGCTCCTCTGCTGGCGGCCCCGTCCTGGGCACCCGCTGTAGCCCAATTCCTGAGCAGGTCATGGGGTGTGGCTGCAGCTGTGGTCCCTGCAGGGCTCTTGGTACTCTCCGTTTCGCTGCCGCAGGAAGCCCTGACTCCCCAGAGCAGCTGGATCCCTGAGCCCCGCGGGCTTCATAGACGCCTCTGCACACGTGGCCAAGCCCCACGGTGGTGCTTCTGCGCAGGGCAGGGGGCCGAGCTGTGCTAAGTGCGCAAGTGTTTGCAGGGTGCCTCGGGGTCTGTTATGTGGTTGCTGCCTCAGACATTTGCCGTCTGAGTGTGTCTGCGTAAAATACTGTGATTTGCATGGTGAGGAAACCACAAAAACAGTTTGTTGTCTAAAACCAAAGCCAAGCAAACCCCGCCGCCCCACGCCTGCCTGTGACAACGGCTGCTTTGCGTCAAGCTCCCGGGATTTCCAGAGAGCGAGTCTGATCCCCAGGCACGCTGGGGTTGACACAGGCTCTGTCACGCTTGCCCCCAGGAACCCTCCTCGTGCCCGATGCTGAGCTGGCCGAGGATAATAACCACTGGGTAGCGGTGCTCTCACCAGAGGGTCTGATGACGCTAGAGCCCCTCTTCCCAGGAAGTGCAGCATCTCGTGCCTGAGCTGTTGACAATGACTGCAGGCGGCTGGCTACCCACTGAACTCCTGTCGCCCTGGCTGAGGAGCGGTTGCCTGCCTAACCCGGGCGACAGAAGCCAGCTGGCTGGGTACGGGAGGGTCTGGGTGGTTCTGGGAAAGACGGCCTTAGCCTCCAGGACGCGTGCCAGCTCCCAGGGAGCAAAGGCAGCGCGGGTGCAGGGCCCCCGTCCATGACGACTCAGTGTCAGAGCCACCTGCTGATGGGTATGAAGTAAGGGGCTCCGGCGCTTTCTGGGATGCTCGTGAGCGGGAGGTGCCGTGGAGGGCACTGGGGGCTGACGTGCCCCCGGGTCTCTGAGAGGGGACGTAGACTTGGTGGAGCTTGAGGACCGTGACGATCTTTGCTGTCTGTGAGAACATCCGTGAAGGGCAGAGATGATTTGCATACGTCCTTCATGGTTCCTAATCCAGACCTCCCAGCATCAGAGAACCTTGGGGCCAGAAGAATTAGCTGCTTCAGTCTGGTGAGGCCCTGCTTTGATAATTGAGGGAGGTGGTGTCTCCCCAGCTGCCTCGCCCTCCAACCCTCATCAGGGACCTCAGGATTCTAGGGATGCTTCCACCTCCTCACACTCTGTGGCTTTATTCTAGATCAGGAGTGGGGTCTGACTTTGGAGGTGTGTGAGTGTGTGTGCGCACATGAGCACGAGTAGGCTTGTATGAGCCCACTCCTGGCGGGGGTGACGGGTGGGACGTGGCCATGGGGGTGATCCCCCTCCCAGCTCCTCTGCTGGCACCCTGGTGCCGTATCCTCACGGGATACCTGGAAGCCCTACCAAGACTTGGGTCACCTTTCTGTGGTTGGTGGCTGGAAGGCAGTTTTCCCTGGACTGGGCTAGACTGACCTGGACCAGGCTAGAGGCAGGAATCAGTGCCCCTGGAGCCTCAGGAGGTGCGTCCAGCAGGCTGAAGCCTCTTGAGCTACTGCCCATGGTGGTCCTAAGACCCCTGTGCCCTGCTGGTGCATGTCGAGGGTCCTGATGTCAGCTGCGAGACGGGCAGCGTTTAGAACTCAAGCTGCCTGAGAGATCCTGGGGCCATGTTGTATCAGAAAACCCATTAAGTACTTGAAAGGTTGATTTCCATTGTGAGCGCTAGTTAGTAAATGTTATCTTTTCTGCCAGCCTGGACCATTGTAAGAGTAATGGGAACTATGTAACTTATCTTGGTTTAATTTTAAAACTTTAATTGTAGCAATACTTTGCGTTGTTACTAGCATTGTAAGCGGATTGAAACCAGGTATTGACATTTTTGGTGACTGCTTTGTTGAAACAGCTCTTACTGGGTCCGGGGAAGTGGCCCTCAACTCCTGGGTGCAGGCGTGGGGATGGGGACGTCGAGTCTCATGGGACAGAGGGTGGCTTGGGCTCCTGACCGGGTTCCGGCAGACTCTCCCAGGGTTGCTACTGTCCCAACGAAGGAGTCGGCTCGCTCTGTCCCTTCTTTCAGTGAGGCGGGTGCCTCCTTTTTTTAGGCGATACTGACTTCATACGGTTTTATTTCTGACACGCACATGCATGTATCTAAGGCACACGCATGTGCGGTGCAGTGACTCCTAACGCCAGGCCATTTCCTGGTCTCCGTGTGTGATGCAACCTGCCCCCTTAGCACTTCCCTGTGTTCCGTGCTGCACTGCTGACTGTGGGTCCCGTGCTGCCAACAGACCCCCGACCTACGCACCCAGCCGACCGTGGCACGGTGCCCCTTGGCCAGCCCCTCCTCGTGTCCCCGCCTCCCTCGGTGACCCCCACTGTGCTTTCTGGTTCTGTGAATTTGATGTGTTTAGACTGTTCTCGCACACATGACTGAGATCACGCAGCAATTTTTTTTCTGCGTCTGCTCGCCTTGCCTGGCCTCCTGGGCTCCCAGGCCGTCACGTTGCGAGTGGCAGGGGTTCCTTCTTTGGGGCTGAACCACTGTGTGTGTGTCACATGCTCATCCACTCACGGTCAGGGGGCACTTGGGCGTTGCCATACTTTGGCCGGGGTGGATACCGCTGCAGTGACATGGGGCGCGGGCGGCTCTCTGAGGTGCTGACTTCATTCCCCTGCACAAAAGCCAGAAGGCAGAGCTGGCCCTGTGGGAACTTAGTTTTGGTTTTCTGAGGAGCCTCCACACTGGTCTCCGTGGGCAGCTGCTTTCGGTCCTGGCTGGGGCTGAACAGAGCGCACCCTCTGTCCTGTGCCCGTGGGCTCAAGTCGCCCAGGACCCCGTCCGGCTCCAAAGCTTGGGCGTCGAGGGGATGCGCTGCCGGTCCAGCTCAGACAAGACTGTGATGTCTCTTCTCCGTAGCGAGACTTTTTCCCAGAAGAACCAGTCACCACCCCCCAAGGTCTTGGAGCTGGGGTCGTCCCTCAGCATGTATGCTCTGTGTCTAAGTGCCTGCTCGGCTCGTGTGTCACAGAGCGTCATTGGTGGAGAGGCGCCGTCCTGACTGAGAGGTGCGCTCCAGCCACCGGGAGAATGCCCATCTCGTCAGACATGTCTCTCAGAGTGACCTTGGGCCCGAGGAGCAAGTTGGGGCCCTGGTAGGCCCCCATTACAACATGCACCATCATGATTCAGAGCTCCCCTGCATTTTGAGTATTTAATTTGCCCAGGGATCATGTAGTGGGCTGGGCAGGGCGGGGACGGAGTGCTGGAGAGTCAGGCTGGGTGGGCCCGTGGGGAAGCGTGTCCAAGGCCGACACCCCCAGGGAGCAGTGGTCTCCTGCTCACACCTGGAGAGCACGTTCTGTGGCTGGAAAGGCCAGGCCATGGTGCATTTTGTTTAATCCAGGAGTGCTGACCCTACTTGCCCCTCCCCTCGACCCATGTCCCTTTGCCACAAGAACTCCGCGTCGTGAAAGGTTCGAGCCTGGAGGAGGAAGAGCAGGAGCCAACTCCTGTGGGCTGAGGTTGGATGCCACCCTGAAGTGATGCCTCCTGTACCTGCCTGCACACTGGGCACGGGACATGGGGAGGGAGTGGGGCATTGGGGTTGCAACCCTGTCTGCAGTTGGTGGTGGTCAGTGCGCTCCCCGAGCTCAGGGTCAAATGGGAGGCCACTGCCTGCTCCACCGCCAGCCTCCGGGGGTCCCCACAGAGAGCCCCAGGGCACAGTCTCTGTGTAGAGCCTCTGAGGGTCTCTACAGACTCTGTGTCTCCCCCCACCGCAGACTGCGGCTGGTCTGCGTGGGCAGCTCTGATGGCTGAGTGAAGCGAGGACACCCTCAGATGTGTTGGAGCGGGGCTGTGCAGTGCACAGACGGAGCAGGCCCCAGGTGGCCCCGGGGAGTGTTTCAGCGTGTGGCCTTTCACGAGCCTGGTGTTTGAAGCCTGGCAGCGTGTGCTCCCTGCCGTGTCTGGAAGGCGGTGAGTCAGATGCATTAGTGCTCAGAAGGCCAGAGCCGCCACCCGCAAGCCGGGTGAGGGGACGCCTGGGCGGCACAGGCTTGCTCCCGAACCCGGAGACGTGAGGCACTTTTCTTTGGAGTTGCCGTGGAGTTAACAGCAGTTTGAAGATTGGGACTTTCAGAGTTCGCGGAAGGGGCGTTGCAGACCTGAGCTCGTAATGCTCACAGACACCGTGCCTCGGGGACGAGTCTGGGTTTTGCAGGGAGACTTCTGGAGTTCAGACACAAGGACTCCGTTTCTTAAGCTTCCACTGAAGCCAAGTGGCGTGAGCATCCCCAGGGCAGGTGCAGCTGCACTGTCCAGCTGAGTGGTCTAGCTGAGTGGGGCGGAGGCCGAGACCCTCATGGCTCTGCCTCCACCTTGGGCCAGCTCCTTCTGGAAGTGCAGACAGAATAGTTATTAGTTAATTACTGTTAACTAAGAGCTTCCAAGGTGCCGGACTCTGAACTCTGCATTCCCCTCGCTCCCCCTCACCCGATGACGGGAGACAGAACGGAGGGGAGCCCTGGCGCGGAGAGAGGCCGAGCGCTGGGTCCACAGGGATCGTTAGATTGTTTCTCCACTTTCACGCACGTCTGAGCATTTCTCTGAGAAGCGGAGTTGAGACATATTACCATATAGATGGAGAAATAAAAACTGGCATCATTTTCCAGTTTGCGTCAGACCTCAGGACTCACTGCCTTCTGGGGAGTGGAGGAATGGGCATGCATTCACGCTGGTCCCACTTAGGGACTTACGGCCTTAGGTTTGGGGCACTGGACCCTGGTAGGCCTGGTGCGGCTCTGCAGCACCCACAGGCTGGGGTGAGGGGCAGACAGCTGCTCAGAGCCCCCCGCCCCACCAGGTCAGAAGAGCAACCCCTGGAGGGCTGGGCACTGAGCGTGGCTGCACCTGGGCCAGTGCAGGCAGGCAGCACTGCGACCAGAAAATGCTGGAACACCGTCGCCGGAACCTTGGGTCTCCCCTCCACGTGCTGCACCAGCAGCTGCAGGGTCTGCTGCGACCATATGCAATCAGTGGACATTCTGAGTGTGCAAGTCTCACGATAAAATGTGCAACTGTCACGGACTGTTTGGTTGTACTTGTCTTCTTGTCTGACACCAACAATTTCCGACATGCTTGGGGTGGCCGCGTAGTCAGACCGCTGGGAGCTGTCCCCCTGCACGGCCCACCAGGTGTGGGGCCGTGGGCCCTTCTCCCGTACTTGGAGGGGACCCGCTTAGGGTTGTGACAGGGCCGCAGGGCCTTGCCAGTGACCTTACTGGCACTGAGATCCGGCAGCCCTGGGCTGGCAGGACACACAGCTTGGGTCTCGAGTCCCTCCCAGGTGGCTCAGTAGTTTCAGGGAAGCCCGCTGACAGGTGTTGAAGTGCCCCCACCACCCTCCAACCCGTCTGTGATCCAGGGAGGGTGAAGATGGACAGAAGGGTCTTCTGCAGATTCATTTAGAAGGTAACTTTGAATTATGGCCTTGTTAGTACAGATGGGGGAGGGATTTTCAAAATCAATTGGTAACATTTAGGCCCGGGCCGGGCCATTGCTGTGGGAACCTGGCACCCCTGTGAGCTTCCTGGGATGTGGGTTAGGGAGTGAGGCAGACCCTCATGTCACATAGCGCCTGTCACACGTCACGGATTGTCCTGTAAAGTCAGCTGCATGCCCATAGCCACGCACTGCAGGAGTCAGTCCATGAACGTCTCGCTGCTGCCAGGACGCTTGCTGGCTGCCGAGCCACATGACGGGTCCCAGAGGGCGGGAGTGTGCTGAAACGCAGAAAGCATCGCTTCCCATAAACATTACATCCTTGCCGTTTGTTTAGGGTCGTGGCTCACTCCAACCGTGCAGTTACTTTGTTTTCCGTTTTGCAGTTACTTTGTTTTCCATTTTGCAGAGCACGCTGATGTGTCCCAAGGCCTTCACAGAGCTGCCGCCCCCCACAGTGAGTGCGGGAAGGCCGTTTATCAGACACAGTGAGTACAAGCTTCCCTGCGTCAGCAGGATGTGCGCTCACTCGCTTAGCACTTAGCATGCGTGCGTGACCCTGGCCCCCCTCAAAGGGCTGCAAGGCACGGCCTTCCCACCCCGCGGCCAAAGCCGTGCTCCCTCTTGAGTGGCCGACCCTGACCTGCCTGAGCCTGCCTGGCTGCCCGGGGAGGCCCAGGAGCAGGTGTTGGGAAGCAGGCGGCTGGAGCCTGGGCCCTCTGGCCCTGAGCCGGCTGTGTGGGCTGCAGTGTGTGCCCGGGGCCATGGCCAGGAACTGGGCTCCTCAGTGCGCACCCCACTCCTGAGAATTCTCAGGGAGCTGGGCTGGGGTGGCTTCCCTGTACCCGGGTTTTCTGAACAGCATCCAGGGGTATGGCTGAGGTGTGGCCTCTGGCCACAGGATGGCCTGTGACCGCACACACCTGGAGGACATGGGAGTTGTTGTCTTTAGGGCCCCCGTCAGGGTCAGGGTCAGGGTCAGGGTCAGGTGGGGTCCCTGGTGGGCAGTGTGGGCTGTGGCCAAGTGGAGTCTCTCGTCTCAATTTACCTTCCAGCAGCATGGCCACTCGAAGCTCTGGGGACGCATCAGGGCGTGGGGTCGATGGTCGTTGCTCCGGAGGCCAGAGTTGAAGCTACAAGCAGAGCCTGATGAGATGGTCCAGGGGCCAGGCTGTGCCCAGGGGCGGGGGACTGGTCTGAGTCTCAGGGTTGCCGTTTCTTACAGGAGCTACACATGTGTGTGAGCTGTGGGGGTCGTTCCCATGGGGGGCAGGTGGTCCAGGGACGACCCAGCGCGAGGCGCCAGCCTTGGGGCTGCCCGGCTCACTGAGATGACTCCAGTCGAGACACAGATCCAGAAGGGGAGACACGGGCCCTGCCTAGGGGTTGTGGCTCCAGGGGCCCTGAAGTCATGCCGCCTCTGGGCGTGACCGCCCCCTGGTCGCTGTGGGCTCTCGGAGGCCAAGGACCCAGGCATGTCGGGAACATGTGCCATGGCGTGTCAGGATGTCGGCAGCACGGACTGCGGGTAGGACCTGTGAGCTGTCAGGGTGCGTGGCCACGGTCCCAGCTGTGGCTCTGCTGCCTGCAGCAGCTGCTCCATCTTGCCCCGCCTCAGTTTCCCCACCTGTAAAGTGGGAGCATCAGCAATGTCTGCCTTGTGGACATTTCACAAGGATTCATCGAGACCGATTCTGCCGGCGCTCGGAGCGTGAGCCCTGTGCGGGGTGCGTGCTCAGAGAGTCATTGCTCTGTTGGTTGTGCTTCGTAAATGCCTGCTGGAGAAAGCCGTCATCTTGGGTGCAGACGTGATCTCTGGGGACGTGACTTTCACATTTCTACGCGGTTGCATCTCTTGCTATTCTTTTCCTTGAGTAGGTCAGAATCAGAGCACACAGTGAGTCTGACCATCAAACGTAGCTAAATTGTGCAGCACGCACCTCGCTCTGGATAGCGAGGCCCCGGGACTGTCGAACACACTCAGGCACAGGCACTGCTGAAACGCTCACCCCGGCAGCACCTGGAACTCACACCCGAGCTTCGTGCAGATTCAGTCCCGGGCTGCCTGAGGGACCCTGTGTCCAGTTTACTCGTGAGAAGAGGAGAGGCAGACACGACTCCCCCGGTTTTCTGGGACGCTCACTCTGTGAAGCGCGTGCACTCGCTGTCAGCGAACAGTGACTCCGGAGTGGAAATGTGTCCCCACCTTGGGCAGAGACAGCCGGGATTCGGGCCTCGCAGGTCTCAGGGAGGAGTGTGCTCCGTGGGGTCAGGTGAGCGCCTGGCCTGGCACCTGTCAGACCTGTTCGTCGTTGCCCAGGTGGTGAGCACGCTAGTCTCTGGGTCATGCCCTGGCCTCTCCCGACAGACACACACGTGATTATAAAAAGGTGCCCAAACCACCAGTTGCTGAGCACCACAGATGCCGCCTCCGTTGCCTGAACAGGATTGGCACCCCGCTTTCCTTCATAGCTCCCCCCACCCCGCTCCATGTTTGGATGTCACTGTTGACGGGCGAAGCCCGCCTCTTGATGCCACAACGTTTTCTGTTGCCTTGTCAAGGCAGGGCGCTGGGGACGGGCGGCACGCGGTCTGAGGAGTGGCGATGCAGTTCGTACCCAGGACACGGGTGTCGTGTCAGGCCAGCGTTCGGAACAGTCCGCGCAAGTGGGGGGCTTCGCTCGCAGAGAAAAAGCCTCCAGAAAACCGACGGGTCCTCGCTGACACGCGCACAGCAGCTCTGTGCTCCTGGCTGCTGCCCAGGGAAGCCTCCCGCCCGGGCAGGAACACACTCCACTGACTCGAGGGGCATCTTCCCAGGGAAATTGTAGCAGCTGTGACAGTCGCGTGGCCTTCTGTGACGACTGTTCCCAGCCTGTGCCGCATCAGACCTTCCGGAGCTCCCTGCCAGGGCTAGAGCCCCCGTTACGTGAGTGATGAGTTGTGCTCGTTCAATTCTTACCGGGATTCTTGTCTGAGCTCAGGGAGGGGCGGGGAGCCGGTGAGGGCAACAGAAAAGAGTTTATTGAGTTCAGGTGTCCTGACATTTGCATTCTGTGAAATTTCTGTTCATGCTTCGGGGAGAAATAATTTAAAAATACTAGTCAGAGTAAGCGGCCTTCACAGAAATTCAATACATATTTTAAATCTACTTTTTCTAGCTCTGAACAGCCATTTCGGGGTGAATTATTGTGTGGCTCTTTTGCAAAAGCCAAAATTCACTTGATAAGGGGCAATTAGATTTTTCTGAAGCATTGCTGTGAAGGTAAGACCTCTGAGAACATGGGAAGACAGGATGCTGAGTGCGTGCTGCTCGCCAGCCCCGGTGCGAGGGGCGGAACGACTGTGCTGTGTCGCGGAGGCCGTCAGCGGTTGTCTGTGTGGGGGCGGGGGAGGCCAGGACGCCACTGGTCCCCCGTCCAAGTTCTCCAGACCCGGGGACTCCGCTGCTGTCACGGGAGCTGGGGCAGCCCCGTGTGGTCATGGCAGTCAGTGGCCTGTGTTCTGTGTGTGTGACGAGTTTATACAACTCATTTCTCAGTTCTTCTTTTTGCAAAAATGTTGAACTTCACTTAATCTCAATGTATATACCCTTTTCGGGAAACCAGGAAGTGGGTATTTTCAAGGTGGCCGGGATGGTTTCATGCTGATGCCACTTTCTCTGTTCGCTGGTCTCCCTTCTTGAGACGGGAGTCATTTTCAGCACGTTATGGCTACAGGGCTGGTGACGAATGTCCAGTGTGCCACCTTGGGCTCCTGCTGGCCCGGCACACGCCCCTCAGCACCGAGGTTTGTGTTCAAGGTTGGGGGGAGGCGACAGTCTGATCTGGGGCACCTGCCACCGGAGGGCCAGCTGCTGCCGCATCGGGGCAGGAAGCAGCAGACATTCGGCAGGTGCCCGGTGACCTCGCCCTGGCCGAGGAGGGGCAGCCTTGCCGGCTGTTGTGTGGGCTCTGCCCTCTCTCGCTGCTCCTGCTGGTCTCCCCGCTCTCCCCGGTTGATGGAGGAAAGTAACAGTCTGTTAGCCCTGCCCCCAGGGGCACAGGGCTGTGTCACACAAAGGGTTCGCGTCCTCCCCCGGGAGAATATTGGGATTAAACCCAGATAAATACGGCTTTATTGCTCCCAGCAGGCTCACTGTTGAACCCTCAGTGGCGTGTCTGTAATTCAGAGTTTCAGCATATTTAGAAAAGGGTCCTTCTTCTTCACGTGCATTTTTACTGTCCTGGTCGGAGGCTGCTCATCAAACACCTCCTCTCAGTTCCGCACCTGCCCTCTGGCAAGTCTAGTTCAAGTCCGTTAGCCACACGCCACCTTGTTACCGTAGGGCCCGGGAGCTCCAGAAACGGGAAGGGGGTGTTAAAGGGTGCGGGGCCGGGTGTGCGGTGACGGAGGCGATCTGACCACGAGCGGTGGCACGTGGGGCCACACACTGATCCTGTGTCAGAGGACCGTGCGCTCGAAGCTGTGTGATCCTACTCACCAGTGTCACCCCAGTAAACATCGTAGAAAAGTGCGAGTGTTCCCCAGTCAGCCACCGTGGCGCAGCAGTGCCGAGTGAGATGAGGGCGGGTCCTGCAGGGTCCCCGCCCCCACTTTCCAGCCATGACCTGTGGCCGTGGCAGGCTCTCCCCTGGGCTTCGTGTTGACGACGTGCTAAGTGGGGTTGTGACAGTAGCCCCAACTCCAAGCCTTGCCCTGAGGATTCAGTGACACAACACGTGCCCAGTGCTCAGGACAGTGTGGGACACAGCAGGGAGTTAAGACTAAATCCTGGACATCGTCATGAAGGCCCAAAGCCCCCTGACGGGTGTTCTCCTGTTGGCATTTGAAAGCTCAGAAAACCGGAGCTGAACCACACGACAGTCAAAATGATGACCACTGAGTGTCCACTCCGGGGGGGTGGCCGACTGGGCTCGGTCCGACCCACCCCTCAGGACAGCCAGACGAGCTGGAGAAAGAATCTAAAATTCTGTTTGGAAGCACCAAAGAACCGCCAAGTTCTAGGGCAGGAACGTCTGTTATCCAGGGTGGCTTTTACCCAACGATGCCTTCGGTCTGAGAGAGTAGCAGTCCGGAGGCTGAGAGGGTGTGTGGGCTCTCAGCAGGTTCTGGGGTCGGTCGCACCCAAGCTTCAGGTCTCAGTTTGACCACTAAGGGTGCAAGTTGTGATCTCTGGGACAAGAACGGAAGGGGGTGCAAGAGGGCGTGTACCTCTCAAGCTAATAGCATAACAGATAGAACGGGCAGACATTCACTGAATCTGAAAGACAGAAGGAGACACAGGAACCTGCAGGGGCAGGACGGACAGCAGATTCCGAGACCGTACGTTCACTTCAAACAGGTCGGCAGCCCTGAGCCTTGGTTTGGGACCTCGGACGTATGCAGCCCAAGAGAAAGTTTAAACCAGAAACACAGGAGCCCAGGCAGGTAGCTTTATGCCACGTCGGTCCCTGCTTGGGTCAAGGTGTCCCCCGGTGGCTGCACTGATCCCAGCTTAGACCCTGAAAGTTAGAGGGAAAGAATCCACTTTCTGAAGGAAAATACATCCTTGAAATCCTCAGATTAACTCCACTGTTTTTCACATGCTAAGCTTTACATTTCGTGGGAGCACACACCACAGCTCCGTATGAGGAAGCGAACGGGACGTAATGAAACGCACAAAGAACAAAACAGTTACACGTGCGCCCAGCAAATACAGTTACCAGACGCGAAGTTACGGAGCTATCAAGCACAGAACTAAACAGCCACACTGCATTTACTTACGTGAGTGAAAGACCGAGAAAGACGAACCGCGTTGGGAACTTTAAAACTATAAAAAGTGGTGAAGAGAAGTGGGTAGTTCTGGAACTGAAAAGGCCAGGCTTCAGCGGCTTAACAACATAAGACAGGCGAGGAGCGAGTTAGGGACCCTGACGATGGTCACGGGAACATGCTCCGATTGGTCACTGAGCTGCAAAAGGATGGGACCGACCCCAAAGTGGCCCAGGACAGGGTGGGGCCACAGCAGGTTTACAGGGGTGAGTACGCAGATCGCCGAGTCTGTTCTGGTTGTTACTCATTAACTGCTGTGTTGTTTTCCCTACAGACACCGCACCCCGACTCGGCCCCGCCCCGTGGGTGGAGGGACTGGTGAGATCCCAGGGAACGGGGACTGACGGCGGCAGCTCCGAGGGGCTCAGTGTGGATGTGGAACTGGGGCTTGGGACGAGAGAGGGCTGAGAATGGCGGAAGACACCGAGTGACCAGTTCAAGAAGCAGGACAAAACTTGAATAACTACAAAGGAAACCATGTGGAAGCACATTATAGCAACACAGCCGAAATCCAAGTCAAAGAGGAAATCTTAAGAGGAGCCAGATACAAACAACCCCCACCCCCGAGTATTACTTTCAAGAAACAAGATCGACAGCTGACTTTTCCACAAAGCAATGAGACTCAGACAAAAACTGAAAGGTCTGAAGTGCGGAAGGGAAATCACCGCCCACCTAGACTTGTAAAGGCTGTAACAATACCTTTCAAAAGGGGAGTCACATGAAGACTTTGAGACTCCAAAAATCAGCAGAGACAACAGAAGAAGTTCAAATTGTTATTATGTAAGCGTGAGAAAGTGATGGCAGATGGAAGTCTGGGGTGCAGAGAGGAGTGGAGGGCAATGGGAAGGGTACACGCGTGGTGTGTTTAAATGCACACTTGTAACAATGAGACCTTCCGGGCTCTGACGTATGCAGACTCCTAGAATACGTAAATGCAATCGCATACAAGTTGGGGCATGAGTGACGGAGCTAAATTGTTCTAGTTAGAAGGAAAAATTAAGGCCTTAAATGCATGTGTTAGGATAAAAGATAGTTAATCATCAAAAAATCCAACCACAAGAATCAAATTATACCCAAAGGAAGTAGAAGGAAGAAAATAAATATGATAAGAATATAAAATAATGAAGTGGAAAATAAATATACAGTACAGAGATTTAACAAAGCCAAATCTGATTCTTTGGGAAAAAGAAAACTCTTTGAAAATGGGTAAATCTCGGGTGGCCCTGGGAGAACCTGTTGCCAAGATGTGGTCACGAAAGGCCCTGAGAGGACACCCCTCATGGACACTTGTGGAAATGGGTGTCAGCATTTAGGTGAAGTCTCCAAATTCCTGGGAATGCAAGATTAAAAATGGACCCAAGCAAAAGCAGGCCACAGGAATATTTGTGATCAGAATTAAATGTGCCCAATTTATCATTGTTTTCTCACACACACACACACACACACACACACACACACGGTACACTCCACACTCAGATGGTGTCGCCAGCAGATCGATCACACCCGACTCCCACGGAAGGGATCACGCCAGCTCTACCCAGAATCCTCCAGGGAACAGGGAACAAAAGAAAACACTGCTCCAGTTCTTCCACAAGCACCAAATAATGTCAAGGAGTGACATTTGACAGAGACGGTACAAAAAGAAAAAGAGAAGTCAAGTTCAGCTTTACTCACAAATGTAGATTTTAAAATCCTAAACGAAGTATCAGCGAATTTCAGTCTCCTGCAGATGGCACTGGGGCCGTCGGGTGTGCACGTGCACAGACACCAGTGTGCCTCTTTCGTCACGCCTGCACAAAGGTCACCCCACTGTGGGTCACAGCTCCAAGTGGGGGAGCCAGAACTGGGACCTTTGAAAAGAAAATTTTAGGGGGAAGTCCTTCAAGAGGTTGGATGAAGCAAAGATTTCTCAGCTAAAACACCATACGCACATGGTCCCTGAAAGGAAAATGATAAATTGGACTTTATTAAAACGAAAACCTTTGCCACTTCCGAACCGTTAAGGAGACGAAAGGACAATTCACAGAGTGGAAGGGAGTCTTTGTGAGCCGCACGTCGGATGAGAGTGTTGTGTCTGAGTGTAGAAGGGGTCCTTACAACTCAGCAATAACAAAACCCATCAACTAAATTGGGCAGAAGGCTCGGATAGGGTCTCCAAAGCAGTTGCACGAGTGGCCAGTAAACACCTGCACAGACGGTGGACCCATCGGTCACCAGAGAGACGCAAACCGAAACCACGGCGAGGGCCTCTGCACAGGGGGCGAGTGTGTGGTGGCGGGACCCCCCCCACTGGTGGGGTGTCAGTGGTGCAGGGCTTTGGAGGAGGGTTCGGCTTGAATACCCCACAACTCTGCTCATGGTGTGCATCCCAGACAAACGACGCCCGTCCCCACAAGTCTCCCGTGAACGTGTGCGGCAGCTTTGCTCACAAGAGCCTGAAAGTAGAGATGACTCACGTTTCCACCTGCTGTCAGACCTGGGCTATCCATTCAGTGACTATTACTCCCGAAGGAGGGAGTCAGGACTGGTTTGCTGTAACGTGGGTGAACCTCAAAGTCATTATTCTAGGTGAAAGAAACCAGGAGAAGATCACCACGTATTATGTGATCCCGTTTACTTGAATTATCCAGGAAAAGGTAAATCCACGGAGTCAGAAAGTGGATGAGCCTCTGGCTGCACTGAGGATGAAAATAAGGAGCAGCTTCAGGTGGGCATGGGGTTACTTTGGGGGGAGCTGGAAATGCTCTAGCATTGGATTATAGTGTTGACTCCACAGCTGTGTAAATGTACTTAAAAATCCCTGAATTCTACATTTAAAGTGGGGGAACCCTTAGGTTTGTAAATTATGCCTCGGTGAAGCTATTAAGAAATAATAAGCCAGGGTGCCAGGGTTCAGGTGTGAAGAGGAGGCGTGCACAGGCAAGCGAGTAACGGAGGCAAAGTCGGGGCAGCGATGCTCCCAGCAGCCCCGGGAGAATTCCCAACGCAAAGCATTGAGCGTGACGAGGAAGGAGACATTTAACTGCTAAAAGCCATACTTCACAACAAAAATGTAGTAACTACAAAGTTCATACACCGAATAGCAGTGGAACCCACTTTAAAAGGGAGAGGCGGTTTAAAAGGCAAAAACTATTAAGTGATTGAAGGAGACTTGCATGGAGAGGAAGGAGGCGGGGACACCGCTCGCAGCATGAGGGAACGGGCTCGGCCCGTGTTAGAATGTAGGAGACCCCAAAGACGTCACACGTGAGGCAGATTTCGGGGGATGCTGTCATTTACACCCTGGTAGCTGTGCACACGTATTCTCAGGCTCGAAATACTAACAAAAATTGACCACTTGTTAGGGCACAAGGAAAACAGCATTAAGTTTCATGGGGTAGGAATATTATGAAGAACACTCTGATCACAATGCAATACAAGTATAAAGTATTAACAGAAAAGGCCCATCAAAAATTTTAAATCCTATTAACTCTTGAACGAAGGGAGACTACAAGCCAAAATCACAGAACTTATAAAATAATGACAAAGAAAACACTGCATGTCAGAACCTGCAGTATGTGTTAAAAACCGTGATCAGAGGAAAACCTAAAGCCTTAAATATCTTTCTAAGTAAAAGCAAATGAAAATAAATGAATTTTCTTTCTCAAAATGAGAGGAACCACAAAGAATCCACAAGGAAGGAAATAAAAAAGGCCGAAATAAGCAGAGTCTAAAACCATATTAAGACAATGATATTCCACATTAAGTGGGAGATTTCTCTGCCGATGCTGTTTTTCGTTTAATATTAGAGAATCCATGAATAGTAGGTCTGAGGGGAAATGCACATTTTTCTCCTTAGGTAATGAAGAAGTCTCTTTCAAAATGTAATAATCAGTCTTGGTAAAAATACTCAAGAAAATCGTTTTTGATAGACACTTTATTAACATGACGAGGCACATATGTCTGGTGCCACAGCCCGTGACTTAGCACACGGGGAGAGATTTCGCAGAGACGCCGTGTTCACAACCAGTGACCTCGAAGCCACGGGTAGAGGGAGGAATCGCTTTCCTAAGCGCGTGAGGAGACTCCAGCCTTGTCACGAAACAGAGCAAATTAAAACTACACCGAGGTTGAAACATCAGGCCACGCTTCGCTGACAGACGAGCCGCTGCACAGGTAAGCTCCCGCGCCGCCGTCCGGGTTGTGGGGAGGCAGGCAGGTGCGCTCAGGCGCTGCTGGTGGGGGTGCAGGTGGCTGCGACCCTTACGGGAGGGCATGTGGCCACAGCTGAGACACCGGCATTTGTGTTCTCCTTCTGGGGCCGGCGATTTTCATCCTAGAAACTTCTCTGATGCTAAACTCCCCAAAGCATGAAACTACACGTTCATCCACTTACTGCCGCGGCACTTGGAGTTACCGTTGCAGCGTCGTTTATAGTCGTGAATATCGGAGACGACCTTAAATGCCGTAGTTAGGAGAGTGGCTGAGTAGTCCCTGACGGTCCGAACCATGAAGCATTTGCTTTGCAGCTCTAAAATGATAGAGCCCTGGCTGGTGTGGCTCAGCTGGCCGGAGCCTTGCCTCAGAACTGGAAGGTGGCAGGTTCGGTCCCCAGCCAGGGCACAGAGCTAGGCTGCGGGTTCGGTCTCTGGTCCCAGCAGCTATAGAGGCAACCAGTCGATGCTTCTCCCTGGTGTTGAGGCTTTCTCCCTCCCTCTGTCTCTAAAAGCAATGAAAGATGTCAGGTGAGGATATTGCGGATAAAAAAATAATTAATAATGGAGAGGCTTCTGCAAACTGTTCTGGAGTGATCCCCAGAGTCTACCATTAAGTAGGAAACGAAGCCAAGGGCAGAGAATGCAGTACATTGTTTGTGCAGGTTCATTGTGAAGCACGCCACACACACAGGAAGTAGCAGCGGGGACCCAGGGGCTTGGGGCCCACTCAGGGCGGGTGGGGGAGGGACATCAGTCTCATTGTGCCGTTCTGACTTCTGAAGCCGTGTTAACATTCTAGCCGCTCAAAAAATGGAATAACTGGACGAGGATGGGGGCCACCTAGAGAGAAACACAAAAAGGAGATAAACAAAGCGAGTTGTTTTCCAGGGTGCAGAGCAGGACTGCAGGGGCGGGGCTTGGGCGGGAGGTGACCGGGCGGCTGAGCACACGGTGGACCCTCATCCTCAGGCTGAAGACACAAATGACTCAGAACTCGTCCTGCGCTCGTTAGTGGGCTCACGCTCACAGAAACGTGGGTGAGCGATGAGGAAATTCTTGTCTTTAAATTCTCGTGTCAAGCACGTGGGTTAGACGTGCTCGGATCCTGGAGCCAGAGGAGGGAGGCGGGGAGGGAAGGGGAGGCTGGCGGAGGCGGGAGGGGTCTGCCTGAGCGGGAGGCTCTCACTCACCCTTTGAGGCTCATTCTCAGCTGACGGGCGGCGGCACAGTCCCTTCTTAGGGTGACAGCGGGAGGT
Source organism: Macrotus californicus (assembly GCA_007922815.1). NCBI lineage: Eukaryota > Metazoa > Chordata > Mammalia > Chiroptera > Phyllostomidae > Macrotus > Macrotus californicus. The sequence continues at coordinate 121,879 of VMDR010001065.1, forward strand.
GGCTCCTGTCCTTGCGGGACTTGGCCAGGGGGACGGCACCACCCTCCATGCATGGCCTGGGTCACATTGAGGACAGTTCACAGTGTTTGTGAGGACCCAGAAGCAGGAAACAGCTCCCATGGTTCAAGTCCTGCCCTACCCACAGCTGCCACTGAGGACGTTACCATTCCCATGCCTCAGTTTCCCTGTCTGTGCTCTGGACGCCCACCTGGCTGGTGGCAAGGTTAGATTAGTTCATGGCCGCCAGGGGCTCACCCGGTGTCTGGCCCAGTGAGAAGTTCTGATCAGTGAGCCGATACTATGGTGGCTGTAGCTGAATTTTGAAAATCAGTGCGTCAGACTCCACCCTACAAGCCACCCGTGTCTCAGGCGCACTTCCCCACCTGATGCAGAGGTGGGGGTGGCAGCTAAGGTCCCTTCTCTTTCCAGTGTTGGAACGAAGAAGGTGGCATGTCAGGTCGACACTGAGGTTCCTTAACGTGCCGCTGACGTTCTTTTTGAAAAATGCTTCCTTGGGAAGTAACTTTGACTGTAGGAGTGACGCCCATGAGCCAGCAGCCTCCAGGAACCAGGCTCTGTCTCCGTCTCCCTCTGGGACAGGCCCAGGGCTCTCTGGGCCCTCGCACGGCCCCACAGTCTGGGGCTTCCACCGGAGGCCTCCTCGGTTCTACAGCAGAGGTTGGGTTTGGCTTTTCTTTTTCCATTTTTGTGTTCCCATGATTACTTAGAGGAAGTTAAGGAACTTTGTTTCATTCCTGGCTGGTGTGGCTCAGTGGACTGAGCGTGGGCCTGCGAACCACAGAGTCGCCGGTTCGATTCCCAGTCCGGGCACATGCCTGGGTTGTAGGCCAGGTCCCCGGTTGGGGGTGTGTGAGAGGCAACCGATCCATGTATCTCTCCCATCGATGTGTCTCTTCCTCTCTTCCTCCCTCCCTTCCCTCTCTCTAAAAGTAAGTAAATAACATCTTAAAGTGTTTTCCTCGAGCCTCTGCAGCGGAGGCTGGCATGACGCAGGTAGACGAGGCCCGCCCCCCTTGGTTGGTGGGGATGAGGACCCCATGGGGACAGCCTGGAGTGCCTGCTGGGGGGGCGATGGTTAAGATGTCAGCCCCAGGAGGCTGTGGAGATACCGTGCCCTGTGCGAGGCGTTTTGTTGGGCTGGCATGACGCAGGTAGATGAGGCCCACCCCCCTTGGTTGGTGGGGATGAGGACCCATGGGGACAGCCTGGAGTGCCTGCTGGGGGGGGCGATGGTTAAGATGTCAGCCCCAGGAGGCTGTGGAGATACCGTGCCCTGCGCGAGGCGTTTTGTTGGGCTCGTGTTCGTTAATGGCTCTTCTCAAAGTCGATGGCTTTCACTTAAATTAATTGAAGCTGCGGGACCGACTGGAGATGATGGGGTTACTATTCCCTCACCTTTACGCTCTGTCTGGGCATGGAGAGACGCCCGCCGTGGCCCGGGGAGCGGAGGGGCCTGTGTCCATTAGCATTAAGGCGCCTTCAGCCGGACAGGCATCTGCTGACTTGTGATTAGCCAAATTCCCCCAATTTCATTTGACTGTGCTAAATGGGCACATTTGCCAAATAATGAGCAAGACAGATGCTCCAATTACAGGAGCCTATTTGCAAAAACAGTTTACTGAAGTCAGCATGTCATTAGAAAAAATGACAGCCTGCTGACAGGTGGCCCGTTTGTCACCTTAGCAGGCAGCAGAGAATGGCTGCGACTCGGAGGCTGAGCCCGATTGGGGTGCTGTGGGCAGCTCCGCCTCCCGGGGGGCACCAAGCGCTCCTGTTCCCCAGGTCCTCCTGGGCCGGCTTCCTCCCATCCTGCCACGAGAGGCCCCAGGAGAGGCAGCCGTCCCCACCCCAGTCACCTTCTCTGTCTTTGAACCCGAGAAGAGGTGAGTCTGTGGTTCCAGAAGAGGCTCGAGGAAGGAGTGTGTCACTTCCCAGCCACGGACGGGACCGTAAAGACAGTGCCCCAGGCTGACCACAGGAGGACAGCTCTCTCCCCAGCAGCTCTGCCACCCACAGTCACTGGTCTTGCCCCAGCCGTGGGGCCAGTCACTCTTCTTTCCACTGTGACAGCCAGCTGTTACTAAGCACTACGGTTCCATTTGGGGGGTTTCTTCTTGACCCATACCTCTCCTTACCGGCCCTCACAGGTCACGTGCTGACAGGCTGAGAAGACCCAGGTTCGTTCGTCACAACACCCGCTATCCAAGACAGGGTTCGGGTCCCCAGGGAGAGTAACGGTGCCTGAGGAGGCACTGGAAGGCTTCCTGGAGGAAGTACCCTCTGAGATTGGTCTTAATGGAGCTTGCACCCTTCTGCAGGGGCCAGGGGCCAGGGGCCAGGGCTTTTCTTCCTTGTAAGATACCAGGATTAGATTCCGACTTGTTTTTTTAAAAACAGTTTCAGGGAATATGCTTTAATTGAAAAACTTGACAAGTTTTCAGAAAATGAGAATTAAAGTTTAAGTTTTCCATCTTGAGCTCACTTGGCCAGCTGCCCAATTCTGGTTTCAGGCACTATTTCCGCAAAGTGCTTCAATTTTGCGGCCGCTTTCCTGGGTGGGCCCCAGGGCCTCCGTGCTGCTGGGAATGGGGCCCGGGCTGCCCTGGGAGGTGATTAGGGAGGAACCACCAGGCTAGTTGGGTGTGGGCCAAATGTTTCAAAGGCGTGTTAAAGTGATAATCAGCTTTATCACCTGCCACTGCAGGAAGTTAACAGGCGATTCCTGTGACGAATATGAAGGCTGACTGGGAGGAGTGGGGGGGGGTGGGGGGGACAAGGAGTTCTGAGTCTGATGGGGAGTCTGACAGCGGCGTCCTGGGAGGCCTGTGCTGGGCACTTGCCACTCGGTTCTCTGCCACTGCCCTTCCCTCGCCCCCACCCCAGCTGAGGCTGGGGCCCTGCCACTCCCCACCTCCCCACAATCACTTTGCCGAAATCCCCCCGAGCTGTTCCTTCAGGGGCTCCTAGAAAGTAAAGCTGTCCCTCTGCTGTGTCAGGAGTGTCACCTGCTACCCCGCTGATGTGACACCAGGGGAGGCTGTCCATCTCACATCTGAAGAGCGCCCTGGGCTGCCTGACCCCGGGGAGGTGCCAAGGAGGACCCAGTGCGGATGGGGAACAGCAGGCCTGCCCGTGGATGCTCACTCTGAGGGAACTGCCCCGCCCACCGTGCTTCTGGACCCTGAGCCAGCTGATGGGGGAGGCTGGGCTGCTCAGCCAGTGGTGTAGGGCACATCTTGGCCCTGATTGGCCGCCTTTCCCTGCAGGTCCCCACCCCTGGACCTCCCCCATCCTGCAGGGACAGGGTGCCTTTGAGCAGGATGGCCCACCACCGGTGGAGCGAGTCCGGCCTCCCTGTCTGCAGTGCCTGCGGGTGGTGGAGATCCACGCTCTGGCTGCAGGCTGGACCCACCCCACCAGCTGGGAGCTCTCCCTTGGAACCTCCCTGGCCTGTCCTGCTGTGCACGGGACCTTTGACACAGAATCACAGCCTGGCCACCGGCCACTGTGTGTCATCCTTCTCCCTCACCAAATGCCATCTTCGCGACCCAGGATCGGTCTGCCCTGCTCGCTCCCCGCTCAGGGACTCCAGGCCCTTTCTTGACATGTGGAGGCCACCCGGTAAAAATCACAAGCTCTTATAATGTGGAGCCCATCACTTCCTTTGTGCTGCCCAGTGTCCTCACCGTCCCTTCCCTGCCATCCTGCATGTCCCCAGGCCACTGCTCTGCCTCATGTCCGAACAAGGACACTGAGTCCCTGCTTCTCTTGTGCCACCTGAATAGGGAACCTTTGAAGTCTCCTGTCCCCCACTGAGCTGTAGGAAGATAAAATTCGTCTGCATCTGGTGACAAGACTGTGATTCCATTTCTGTGGAAACAGGACACGTTTTGTAATGTCCCAGCCTTTCCCCCCATTGCTTGACCTGCCTGTTTTCTCGGCCCCGCTGCCTCCCTTCCGGGTAGGGCCCATCACGATGATCCTCTGTGAATGGTGCCCCCTGGGGTGTGGGAGCAAGTGTATTGGCTCTGGTCTGTGTTTAAGAGGAAATGGAGGGTGGGGACCAGATTCTTTTGTCACTGGTCACCTGGCCGATACTGACCACCTGCCGGAGGCTGCCACTGTGTCCTGCAGCTGTGAGGACGGGGCGGGTGTCTGCAGGTGACCAGGAGCAGCTGCCCCGTGTGGGGGGACCGTGGGAGGCACAGGCGGGTTTTAGAGGAGGCGTGTCCCCTCAGGGTCCCCAAGACATACAGGCAGGCGTTTCAGCTATTCTGAAATCCCTTCAGTTTCCTGGGCTGTGTTCCTCTACCTGTGTCTCCACTCCAAAATGGCCCTGGTGGGCCGTGTCCCTGTGTGAGTGCTCAGAGCGAGGCTGGGGGTGTCCAGGTTGTCTTAGAGATATAGGACAGACAACCGGCTGCTTCCCCGGGCCTTCCACCCCTGCCCAGGGCTCCTGGGGAGAGGGGGCTGTCTCTTGCACTCAGGGGCTGTTCTGGGTACAAAGTGTTGATGGGTCGATGCCTGGCCCCTCCCCCACCCCCAATTATGGGCTGACTTAGAGCAGAGTTTGCTGCTGATTAATTCATAATAGGGAATATTTGGTATGCAAATCTAATTTCTAACTGTCAGCTTTTATTTGCCAATATGGCAAGCCTTTATTTATTTCTATTATAAAACCAAATCCCTAAAACTCCAAGTCCTTAATATTTTGAAATTTCAATTACATGCCGTGATTGTATCTCTGTTCGCAGGCACATTTGCATGCGTGGGAGCTGGCCGTAAACAACGGAGCCCTTGTAGGGAGCGGCCGTGTGCACCTCCAGCGAGGGCTGGGCTCTGTTACTTGCTTGAGAAAAATGATTTCCCGAGCAGGCGGAGAGGGCTGGGGGCTGCAGAGGCACATCGGGGAGCCTGGGGTTGGTGTTAGGGCCTGGGGCCCCACATCACCCTGTGGGCCGCCCACCCCGCCACTGGCACTGATGACTCTGCCGGGACTCATTGAGGTGTCGCTGGGTCATCAGAAAGCACGGAGTGTCTGCAGTGCCAGGAACTGGGGTGCAGAGGTGGAGGCTGCTGTGAGGAAGGGTGTGTGCCCCCTCGGTGAAGGCCAGCCTGGGGTGGATGTCGTCACTCGCCTTGTTCTGTGGGCTGCGGGCTGTTTCTTCACTGAACCCCTATGGGTTGAGCACTGCATGGGGCACCGAGGATCCAGGGAGGAGCCTGTGGAGCCCTGGCGGACGTGGGCACGACCCCTGCCGTGGGCATGCCCCTTGGCGGGAGCAGTGAGGGTTCCCAGGCGGGAGGCCTGATGCCTGAGCCTGGAGTGCACGTTCAAACTGGCATTTACAGGTGTTCACGGGCGCACATTAAGCCAAAATAAACGTGCTTGTCGAAACCCCTCAGCCAAAGCTGTACGAGCCGTCAGCTGTCGTCTCCAGAAGGATCGAGTGCCTCTCTGGAGCAGCGGCCGTCGTTCCTTAGCTCCGTCCTGGGGACGGACTTGAGGGTCAGGTCCTCGCGCAGGGCGGAGGAACGAGGGCAGCTCAGGCCATGCTGGGTGGGGCACTGCCCCCCGAGGGCAGTTTTTGTGGAAGACGGGAGCCCAGAGGCCAGGTCAGCTCCTGCTGTGAGCCTACGGCCATGCAGGCACCTGTCCCCTCCCACGCTCCATCCCCCCCCCGACACCATGCTGTGAAGCTGAGTTGGTAGGGGTCACTGCCAGCCTGTCAAGGTCCCCGGACAAGGTGCCCTGTGAGCAGAGTCTTCAAGCACAAGACCTCGTGTCCCTGGGTCGCCCTCCTGTGAACGTGGGGCTGGGACCCCGCAGGGCTCACGACCTGGAGAGTCAGGGAGGCTGGCCCGCTGGCCGGCGGTGGAGGGAACAGAGATCGCCAGGTCTTCCCGTTCCATTCTGGCATTTAGCTGGGTGGCCGGCACAGAGCGGGGCTCACCCTCCACTGAGCCTTACCTGCCAGCCTGGGGGTGGCAGGGGCAGCATGCTCCCCAAGACATCTTTTTTCCGTGGACGGAGCCGTCCTGTGCCGCGGCCCCTTTCCTGTGTGCGTGCGTTTGCTGTTTGGAACCTGCTTTAACAGCACGCCAGGCCACGCAGCTCCTTGTTTTGTGGTTTTCCTTCGTGCGTAGGCTGCATGTGCGCAGTAGCATCTGCGGTGAACTTGAATTACCACGCTCAGCTCAGGGGAGCCCGGGAGGCAGCCAGCAGGTTAGCAGTCCAGACAGGGCCTCAAAGTGTCAGGGACGCTGGCGCAGGACCGTGGAAATACAGCCCAGCCTCCTCCTTCTGTCCCCTCCAGCCTCGGTTTTGTTGAGAGGCCTCTGTAGCACGGGATGGATATCCGTGCAGTAACGTCGGGGTTTCTGGTTTGGGTTCGTGGTGGGCCTCTGGCTCATTAAGGTGGTATTACGGCACCTCAGCAGCTCTTAAAGTGCCAGTCACGGCGTTTGTAGCTCAGCCCAAACGGAAATGAGAGTCTGTGCTGGGTTTCTTCAAGCTGCAAACACAGGCCTATCGGACGGAATGGGAACGGGCGACTGCCGCTTGTCAGCCCAGGAGGATCTCCAGGACCCTGCAGGGTGTCCGAGCCGATCCCGAGACTGCATCTGTCCTATGAGTGGTGGGTCTGTGGTCTCCAGTCCATAACCCTGGAGGGTCCTGCTGCCTAGGGAAGTTCCAGCCAGCTCTGCGTGTGCCCAGGGCCTGCGTGGGACTGGGCTCTGGCTGGAGGGGGCCGGGTGCTCCACCCTCATCGGACACACTTCCAGGAACGAGACTGTGTGACCCTCCATCCCATGAAGCCAGCACACGACTACATTTTATTTCAGAAACAAAATTACTCCCTGGCTGGTGTGATTCAGTGGATCGAGCATCAGCCTGTGAACCAAAGGGTTGGCAGTTTGATTCCCAGTCAGAGCACATGCCTGGGTTGCAGGCTATCCCAGTAGGGGGTGCATGAGAGGCAAACACACACTGATGTTTCTCTCCCTCTCTTTCTCCCTCCCTTCCCCTCTCTCTAAGATAAATAAATAAAATCTTTAAAAAAGAAAACTACTCACTGTGCAACTGATTACATGGGGATTGTCCCGCTGTCACTGTGAGTTCAGGGGGCTGAGAGCTCAGGGTTGGGACACTCCCTCGGTGCCCTCTTTCCCAGGTGCCCATGTCGGTGGCCTCAGCTCTGCCTGCAGATGTCCTGTACACGTGCCCTGGAGGGGCAGGACTGGCCGAGGCACCTCAGGAGCCTTGGGCACCACGTGTGCTCAGGATGTGGCCGCCTGCTGGCCCTGCCTCAAGGGTCTGCAGAAGACATTGGCGTTTGCCCTGGGGACGGGCCTGTGCCTGAGCCAGTGATAGGACCTGGCACAGAGCAGACGCCGGTCACCACTGGTCGAACACACTTGACTTTCCGCTGCCCACTCGGCCAGGTCACCAGACGAAGCAACGCCCCCTGTTGATGAGACGGGGACCGGGCTGGTGGGGCTGTGTCGGCTCTGTCTGCAGAGTGTTGTGCCTGAGGCTCCTGGGAGGCCCTCCCATCACCCTCACTCACAGGCCGATGCAGAGCGTGGACAGGCAAAACCCCTTGCCATCCGTGTCAGTGCTGGGACTGAGCTGTGGTCAGAGTCCAGGCTGGTCACAACTTCACTGCTCTGTCCCAGGCCCCGTGGCCCGGCCTCACCCCCTCCGCCGAGGCCCCTCCCGCTGCCTCACCTGCTCACTCTGTGCGGTGCTGCTCCCCATCCTCGCTGGCCCACCTCCCTCCTTGCACAGCGGAGGCAGCCTCGGCTGGATGCAGCCCCCTCGGGTCTTCCCTGGATGCACGCCGAGGGTGAAGACAGCAGCTGAGGTGGGGAAACAAATGTGCCAGGGGTGAGCGGGGTTCTTTTCAAGTGAAATAACTGGGTTTCCAGACAAAAAATGAGCAAGACCTGGTCTGCTTGTTCACCTGGTGCTTTCAAGTCAGGTAAACGAGAGCTCGCTCTGTGTGTGTGTGTGTGTGTGTGTGTGTGTGTGTACAAGCAGTAGTTTATTTAGAAAGTCACAGAGGTAGAAGAAGTGAGCCATGGAAGAAGTGAGCCATGGAAGAAGTGGGCTCGGGAAATGAGGGACAGAGGCAAAGGAAGGGCCCTGGAGCTCAGGGGAGAGAGAGAGAGGGGAGGAAAAGGCCCTGGGGGAGGGGCTGGAGAAGGGGGGCTGCTCCACAGAGGGCGCTTGCTCTGTGGGCTCAGTGTGGGTCTTGGGGGCATTTCAGAGCCTCGAGTGATGCAGCTGTAGCCGACTCCATGCTCACCTGCACACCTCAGGTAAACGGGTTTTCTCGGTTCCTACGTCTGCACGCATAAATGAACGTAGAGCCAGGCTTCGACCCCAGTCCCAGTGTGGTCCCCAGTACGAGCCACCCCAGGACCGTGGTCTAGTGCACAGACCATTTGGAGACATCAGCACCATTTCATTAAATAATGCACTTCTAATAAAACATTTTTTGTTTCATACGTGTCTATCAAAATACAGATTTCAGTTACGGTGTTTCGACTGCGTACTTGTAATAATGTAGAAAAATTCAATCCAGATGAAAATTTCTTGCATCACTTAGAGTCTTACGGCCAGTGGAAATGAAAACTGTGTGTTTGTGTCAGCTTTCTCACGCAGACACGTGTGACAGGGTGAGAACAGCACAGTTTCTGCGTGAACAGAGTCTGCTGGGATGGAGTTCCGTGGGGGGAGGGGGGCGGAAACTCAGGCTTCAGGGAAGAAGGCCGACAGATGTGAGGTTTCCGGCTGCTGGTCCTGAAGTCCTCAGTGGGCGCTGCTGGGGACGGGATGCCTCGCTGTGGAGGGTTTATTTGCTGCACTAATCATGATGCAGCGACATCGCCTCGGGTGATGATGCTCACGGTGTGCCAGAACGCACCTCCTACCCCACTGCTTGAACCCATAACGGGTGACCATGCAGATTTCAAGGCCACGTGAGCAAATGGGCGGTGACGCCTGGCGGCCCGCGTGCGCCACCAGGCCGAGGAGGGGAGACGCAGATCTGCGTGCCCGCCTTGCCAAAGCACCCACACCAATGGTGTAATTGTTTCTCAGTTTTTAAATTTTTAATTAACATTGCATTTAAAATGAGTTTTAGACTTACTGAAAAGTTGCAAAGGTACAGCGTTCCGACACGTTGTGCACCCAGGTTCCCTATTATTAACGTCTTATTTTCTAGGGTACATTTGTCACAGCTAATGTGTTAGAGACGTTATTATTGAAGTCCCTGCCTTAGTCTTTCGTCCTGGCTTCTACCCTTTTGTCTGTCCCAGGATGCGACCTCAGACATCACAGGTCATCCAGCCTCATGTCTCCTCAGGCTCTCTTGGGCTGTGACAGTGTCCCAGTTACTTTTGGTGACCTTGACAGTGGAGGCCCAGGGCCCCGCTTTGTTCTAGAAGGCCCCCCTTGGGGCCTGCCTGATGCTCTTCCCAGGTTAGGCTGGGGTTGGACGGTGTTAGAAGACCACAGGGAAAGTGCCGTTTCTGTCACCTCATGTCACGGGCTCGTCCCTCCTGCACGGCTCACTGTTGCGGTGCTGATCCGGACCGCCTGGCCCAGGACTGTGTGTCAGGCGTGTCCCCTGCTGAGTTCCCATACCCCGTCCACACTGGCCTGTGTGGGAGGAAGTCGCTGTGCATAGCCTGTGCCTGCACCCTGGGGGCGGGGAGGTCCAGGGTGACTTTCTCCTTGTGTTTCAGGTCTGGGTGTGCACCTGGTCCCCAGATAGGGCTCAGTGTGTGTGCTGTGTGTGTGCCATGTACTGTGTGTAAGCCATGTGCATGCATGTATACATGTTGTATGTGTGTATGCCGCATTGTGTGTTTGTGTGCCGCATGTGTATATGTTGTGTGTGTTATGCTGTGTTTACATGCTGTGTGTGTTGTGTGTGTGTGTGTTGCACTGCATGTGTGTGGTATGTGGTGTTATGTTTGTGTGTCGTGCAGCCTGTGCATGTGTGGTACGTGTGCATGTGCAGAAAAAGCACACACCTGGCCATGTCCCCCTGCCTCTGTGCACTGTTTCCATCAAATGCCCTTGATGTACTGGGATTCGGCACGGCGGCCCTGAATTCTGCTGCGTCTTTCTGCGTAACTTCTGCGGGGATCCGTGGCTTCGCCAGCCCCACCCCTATGGCTCACACCCGCGTGCTGCCAGCACCCGGCCTCCCCATCCTGGTCGCCCCCCCCCCGACCCTTAGCCCCGCAAAGGACAGGATCCGCCTCCAGGAAAACTGGGCGCAGCTTCCCAGACCACGTTCCAGCATCGGTGGTTTGGGAGTGAACCGTCTGGCAGACTCACCAAAGATCAGCCCTGTCTTTGCTTCACTTTAACTGTGACAGTCTGTTCCCCTCGATGCCGGAAGGTTTGAAAGACGTGTCCTTCATCAGGGAGCAGCCCCGGCTAGCCCACACGCAGGTTGGACGCGGTGGTCTGGGCAGGGCCTGGCGCCTCCCCCGCAGTGCCCCAGCCCAAGTGTCGGAATCTCCGCAAGGAGCCCAGGGCAGCCGCGGTGCTGTCCTGCGCTGTTGGAAATCCTCAGAAGCCTGGAAATAATGTCATTTGACGAAGCTCCGTTTCTCATGAGTTATCGCTCTTCTGGTTTTTCCCGTTTTGTGTCAGTTTTGTTTGTGTTGTCGCCTAAGCAACATTCGGAAAAAACCCAGTTTAGCCCCTTGTGCAGCTGGAGGCCTTCCTGGGACTCACTAGGGCTGATGACTTGCTTCGACCAGGATTCTTCCAGAAGCAGGAGCAGCTGGGATCGTTTCCAGTCCTGCAGGAAAGCGGATCAGAGTGTTTTACGGTTATTAGCCTCCTGTTATGAAGTTCTCTGCGCCGGGGTGGCTGCCAGTACTGCCGTTTCCGACTCGAGGATATTTAGTGTGTTCTCACGGAGGGATCTTTATCTCTGTGAGCGTTAGGGGCTCTGGTGTCTTCAGCAGCGGGAGAGTGCCAGGCACTGGGGCTCTCCTGTGCAGAGGGTGTTAGAAGGTTGGCAGCTGAATGCGGTCTCCCCCCATCCCCAGAGTCCCCACGGACTAGATGGCTGGGGCTTCCAATGCAGGGGACCCAAGGTGGGACAGCACAGTGACATAGGCAAGGGTGACAGGGCTGAGAAGCCAGCATGTCATGACAGTGGATCCACCTGCGGAGCGGCCCCACGAGGGAGGGTGCTGGGTCCCTGCTGTGGGTGCTTTCTGGCACCTGTGCACATGCAAGGGGCCCATGGATTGCCCGGGAGCCTTCAGCAGCTCCTCCACAGCACCTGCGGGGCATCCCTGGGCATGCCTTTGATGACCAGGGCGCCCGACACTGGAGTCCCCTGCCACTTCCCACCCCTCCTCCCGGGATGAGAGTCTTCCTCGTACTGAGCCCTCAGGGATACAGCTTTTCCTGTTTTGAGGAAAGAAACGGGCATTTCTTTTTCTATTTTGGTAGCAGAAGGTCTTTTCTGCGCTTTTCGGTCGGTGAGCAGTAAATCTCACGCTTCCCAGGCCTCCCTGTGGCTGCTGCACCACTTCGAACCAGGAGGAGCACGAAGCCTCCCACAGTGTGGGCTCCCTGGGGGTGGAGCGGGGGGGCCAGAGCAGTTCCCAGTCAGCCCGAAGGTACAGGCCCACGCTGGCCATCCTGTGTCATACCCCACGGCTGACCAAGGAGCGGGGTCTGTCCTGGCTGTGGATTCTGCCTCTGGGATGGGCCTGTCACCCACTGTCACAGTGCCTTGCACAGTCAGTGGCTTTGGGATCCAAACCCACTGGGGTTGTAAGAGGACCCCCCGTGGCCCTGTTCTGATGCGGTGACAGCATCACAGAGAGGAAGCTTTCCGTCTCCAGTTCTCTCAAAGACTCCTTCAATGCCCTTCAAAATTGAACGCCCCAAAGAGAAAATAGAGCGTTGACTGATTGGCTGATTGATTGGTTCCTGGCTGATTGATTCCCTCACCAGTGTTCACCGAATGTCCTCTGCCAGATGCCGCCTTCCTACTGGGATAACGAGACAAAGGAGACAGATCTGCCGGCACAGGCCTTCCCTGAGCGGGGAGGCAGGCACCCATCAGGTGATTGTCCCAGTTCAGGTGCAGTTGAGAGCAGAGGGACAGAGGAGCGCACTGTGAAGGTGGGGTGGGGACCAGGGCCTCGTTCTGATTGGCCTGTGAATGGAGAGCCCAGGCCTGGCTCCTACCCCCACAGGACAGCCCGGGCAAGGCCGGGACGCCCAGCAGCAGATCCGCCCGGAGCACGGGGCTGGCCTTTCCCTGGCCATGTACGCTGCAGCAAGGAGGTGGGTGCTGGGGGCCTGACTGGGGGGCAGGGTGGGGGCTGCTCTTTGCTCTGCCCGCTGTCACCAGAACTGGGTGATCAGCGCCATCTCCTCACCTGCTGGCAAGCATTGTGCTGGGGTCCCCTACGAGTGGTGCGTTGGGTTTTATTGACTTTCCGATCAGACCCATTCAGAGAACCCTACCTTTGTTCCAGGTGGACTGTCATGGCCACATTGCAGAGGGACGTGTCTCCTCAGAGGGAGCAGAGTGCATCAGAAATAGCATCAGACCCAAGTTGTTCTCCCAAAATAAATACAAACTGATTGCCAGCTGCTTCGGAATCGAAGTTGATAACGTTACAGCAGAAAGAGCATTTATTTCCATACTGATTTTCGTTTAAAATAATTCAGGAAGGTCTTGATCCTGCAAATCTTTATGAAAAATGAGACAAAAAATACATGGGAACGAGCTGCTGGTCCCTAGAGCTCCAATGGCTGGGACACCGGTTTGTCCCCATGGGAGATGAGCATCAGTCAAGGGCGTGGGCTGAGGCTGCTCGCCCCCACCTGACGGAGGGCCTTTGAGTTCCACACCCCTCCCCTAAAGCGACGGAGGGTCACTATTTTTCTGGGAAGAAATATGGTGCCTTTTTAGCCCCCCTTCCAGGGCACAGTGCGCTGTGCTTCTGCTTTGACGAGGGGCCTGCTCCCTGGGAACGGTCCTGGAGACCCTCCCTGGCACCTGTCTTAGCCGAGCCATCGGGAGGAAAAGCTGCAAGTGGCCAAGAGGTGGTGGTGATTCTGGCCTCGCTGGATTTCCTCTCCTCCCACTGTACTCAGGTAGCTCCTCGTAACCGGTTTCTTTTTTTTTTTAAGGTGGAGTTTAACCTGAGTGTTCTGCAGGGACAAGCAGAGCGTCCGAAGTGTGGACCTGGTGGGTCCGTGGGGAAGCCTTCCCCGCCCGGCGGGGCTGACCTGTCACCACCTGACTTTGTACCTGGAGTGCAGGCTCCGAGGCCATCTCGTCGGCTGGCTGTGACCCAACCCTGACCATTCAGTCTTTGCCAGCAGGCTCCTGACATTGCTACCCACCTCCGCTTGGACATCTCTCCAGAGTCGTGAATGGAACGTGTCCAAACCGAAATTCATCATCTTCCTTGTTTCCCTCCATGGACGGCAGTCACCCCGAACAAGGTAATGAACCAACCAAAGGAGAAGCCATCCCTCCTCCAATGCCCCTGTGAGTAAGTGCATGTGGACCACCACTGCCGAGGCCAGGAAACAGCCCCACCTCAGGTCTGTCTCCAGGTCCCTGGGGACTTTCCACCCCCACACTGATTCCAACTGGAGCCATCTGCTCCTGGGGACTGTCTGCTTCCTGCTGTCTACTCTGGCCCCCTGGAAACAGCTCAGAGGCTTCAAGATCAATGCAGTACAGGTGTGGCCGCCCGCCCCCCTGCTGAGAACCCCTTCCTGTCTGCTCACCCTGGACCCGCGCCATCTCCAGCCTCCCTGCATCTCTGTCCTCGGTCACGGTCTGTTCCCTGCTCACCACCACCATCTCCCGTCCCCTGTCCCCCTGGGAGATTGCGCACATGCTGAGCCCCTGCCTGGATGCTCCATGTTCACCGTGCACCCTGGGCTTGGACGAGTTTCAGCCGGAATGTCACTTTCCGAGGCTGTCTGAGATGCCTCTGGAGTGGGTTTATGCTTGGGCAGCAATCTGTCACCATTAAAGGGATACCTTTTTGCGTACATTTGTCCCCTCCCTGCCTCACCTGCGACTGTAAACTTACGTGAAGTGTTCTGAGCTTGTTTACCGCTAGGTCCGTCCCCACGCCCACGGCTGTGCTGGACACTCGAGCCAGACAGCTGGGAGCTGGCCGAGCCGAAGGGGGCCAGCCCTCTGAGCACCCGCCGCATCCTGCCGAGTGCCGGACGCATGGGGACTGTGTTCTGCTGCTGCTGAGCTGTCCCCCTCATTGTGCCTCTGCTTGGGCTGGCCTTGCCCATGGGACAGTCACCACAAGTAGTTTGGTGGCCAGGCCGCTGCACACGACCTTCGGTTACAGCTTCCAGGATCTGGTGGCCTGCGCTGTGTGGTCACACTTCATCAAACTCGCCATTAGGTCCCTTTTCCTCCTGGTGGCCGTCAGAAAGAGAGTTTTCTCTTCAGACTGTGTGGCCAAGCGGCCCCCTCATGGCGACTGCGCCCCTGGCAGCTGTTCCTCCTCGCGACAGTGGGTCTGAAATGGAGCCAAGCCTGGCGTAATGAAAGCTGTCCCTGGAAAGGTTTGAATTTGGAACATTTATTCCCCATTAGTTTCAAGTAGACTCTAAATTGAGCAAAGCATCCTCTTCTCTCTCCATCGCAGGTTTGCTCTGGCAGACGGGCACCAGGGTCCCCCGGCTGGTCTCGCAACGTGCAGACCTGGGGAATGCGCTCGCCTCCCTGACTTGCATCGTTCCTGTGGGCTCAGGACCCCGCTGAGCTCAATCCGTGCCAGGGTGTCACGTGTTGGTGGGGCCCCTTCACAGGGAGGCGAGCAGCTCGCTAATTGCTTGTACAGACTCTGGGAGACACACACAGAGGGTCACCTGGGGGAGAGGCCAAAAGATTGTGCCCGGAATGGGGAGGGAGGTGGCCGAGTCCCCCCGCCATGCTCACCCCTTTCCACCAGCAGGGCTCTCCTACAGGGTCAACTGACTGTGGGACTCGGGCACCTCTGGGATCTCTCCACAGCGCCATCTGGGTGGCGATCCCGTTAGGAGTCAGCTTGGGGCTGGTGTGGACAAGACGCCAAGCAGGGCTTCACGACTAGAGAACGCAGGCTCCGTGGTCGGGGACCTGGTTTGGAGATCGTGGCCCCGTTCACCTGCTGTGTGTCTCCTGCCCTCCTGCCAGGGCCTGTGGGCGCAGCTGTGCGCGCTGAGACCCCGTTCTCTAAGCGCCCTGCTGCTGCCGAGCTGCCTGACCTTGCCCCTCCATCTTTTCTCTCTGGCTGCTCCTGAGATCTTTGACTTTGTTTGCTCCTGGAAGATGGCGTGGTCCCCACGTTCAGGGTGATGGAGGCAGACTGAGCCTGCGGTGCTGTGTGGCCCGGACACCGGTCCTCGTTTGGAGATGTGCACACCGTGCGTCTGGGGTCGAGGGCTTCTCTGCAAAATGGATGAAACTTAATGGATCTTCACCCTAGAAAAGTAAGCAAAAGTGCATAGCAACCTTTTCCTAAAATTTAAGGGAGTTTCACGTCATAGGTAAAGAATCTCTGATCTGTTATTGGAGGCAAAAGCCCTTTTGGCCATTGTCTTATAAAATCATGGAAAACAAGCTCACCGTTTGGCATGGAATATTATTTATATCTGAGATTTTCTCATAACTGGCTTGCCTCTTTAAAAATGCGAACTCTGATATTAGCAAGTTCTGTGCACCTTCCTAACGTAGCCCATACTTGTATGCCCTGCTGAGCCGCCCTGGGCGTCGTCTTTACTTAGGTTCCGGGTTTGTGACAAGAGAGGAAGCACACAGTGTCCTCGGGGGAAGGAAGCGGTGGTCACGCGCGGCCACAGCCTCAGGGCTGCGAGAACTCACAGGGCACCTCGTCCACTTCCCCAGCGATGCTGGTCCCGTGTGCAGCTGGCGGCTTCCCTTCTGACTGGGTGTCAGTCAGCTGAAGCTCCTGAGTCTGGATGCCGGAAAGAGCCTCCTCGGTGGGCCCGGCCACCGTTCTCCCCGTGATGTCCCCCGTCGGCCTCAGCATTCCCACTGGTGAATGGTACTTCTCTCTCCGATTATGGAGCCCTGGGCTCTGTAGTCAGTCCCGGCACACACCTGTCCTCTGTGGTCTGGTTCCTGCCCCAGCTGCCCACCCCACGCAGCCTCTTGGTCTGGGATGGCTTCCTGCTGTGCAGACTACACAGACAGCCGTGGGGGTTTTCTTCCTGAAGCACAGAGCAGATCTGCCCGAAATGCGTGCACCAGGGGGTCCTCCACGTCCAGCCTCCACCGTCCTTACTAACCTTCAACACAACCTCACGTGTCGGTGCTGAGGGCGGCTGGATTTCAGACAAGTGAAAGGGACAGTGCCTTCCCGGTGGGGTCCATACGCCTGAAGAGCAGCCAGACGAGCGGGTCTCCTGCTGGGCACAGCACGTGCTTAGAACCGGTGGTGGCTCAAAGGCTTGAAGGACAACACCCCTCAGGGTTCACGATCTCAGGAAGGTTTCTGAGAGAGGTTTGCACGAGCACGTGATGAAGGGAAAACCTTAGAGGAAGATGAAGTGGCGATTCTCTTCCCGAGATCTGAGCAGGAATTGTCGGGGGCATGGGTCCCTCTACTCAAGCTAGTGCCTCATGGCACCCAAGCTTGTGTCTGACTCACTGCGTGCGGGTGTGGGAGTGGCCCCTCTGTCACTGTCAGGTGCAGGACCAGCATGCACGTCATTGTCTCCTAACCAGTTGGAGTACCCGGTGTCCTCGCCCACAGCTGGCTGGTGGCTCTGGCACTCAGACAGCGAAGGGCGTTCGGTCACCTGCTCAGTGGAGTTGGGCACGAATGTCAGCCCTGCCAGGTCTCCCGCACGCGCCCATTGGCAGAGCGTGCTGGCACAGGGGCAGGCCTGCGCCGCGTCAGGAGGGCGGTTCAGACGCTGTATCAGCGCGCCGTGTGTCAGAGAGAGGTGACTGTGAGTGGGACAACAGTGCCTGCCAGCCTCCACCTGTCTCTGGTTCTGCCCGGTTTGTGGGAGTTTCTTGTTTGAGCGAGGTGTCGGGGGAGCAAGGGCGACCTTTTGCCTACTCTGGTCATGAGCTTTGGAAATGGGCCTGGACTGACCCAGGTTTCCCGCCACACACGTATGTGGCTGAGATTCACGCCCACGCATCTGACCTGCCCTTCAGACAGCCATGGGGATGCTCTTCCTGACGCACAGAGCAGGTCTGCCCGAAGTGTTTCGATCAGAAACCCTCAGAGGCTTCAGGGACACATCAATGCCCTTTTTCAGCAACTTCTTTAGTTGCACTGTGTCCTGATGGTCATATTTTGCATATGATACATGTCACCCTTTTAAGCAGGATTTTCAAGTGTAAGTGTATTTTTAAAAAATTTAAAGCAAATTGTCCTGGATGTGCAGCCAGCGCCACGAGCCGGCGTTGGAACCTTGCCTCGCCCCGTGTGACAGACGGTTACGCACCCTTGTCTGCGGGCCCACCTCACCTCTGTAGCTCTGCTTTTTGGGGTATTACTCCTAAATCACACCGTACAATATGTGGGTTCTTGTGTTGGCTTCCTTCGCTCAACCCAGTGTCTGTGAGGTGCCCCCATGTCACCGAATCTGTCTACGGTTTTTCCCTTTTCCTGCGGACGGTTTTTCCACGGTCTGCTCGCCAGCTGGTGGGCATTTAGGCCATTGCCAGTGCTGAGGTGTTATAAACGATTGTTCATAATGTGCATCAAGGAAACACACAAAAGCTTTTGTGCAAATGCACACCTGCTTCTCTTGGGTTAATGCCTAAGAGTGGATTTGCTGGGTCAGATGGCAAATTTCTGTGTAACTTCCTAAGAAACCAACAAACCTTTCTCACGTGGCTACGCCATTTTACGTTCCCACCAGCAGAGCTCAGAGGGTCCAGTTTTTCTGCTTTCCCTGCAACATTGGCTGTGGTCTTCGTAAAATTATTACAGCCATTCTAGTAAATGTGGAATGGTACCTCCTTGTAGTTTTGATCAGTAGCTTCCTAGTGTATTAAGCATCTTTTCATGTGCATGTAGCAATTTATTTATCTTCTGTGGGGAAATTATTTAGATTTTGTGATATCGTTATGATTGGGTTGCTCGTTTTTTATTACTTAGTTGTAGGAGGTTTTTTGTATATTATGGACTCAAGTTCTTTATTAGATATATGATTTGCAAATATTTTCTCCAATATCATTTCATTTTCTTTAAGTGTCTTTCAAAGAGCAGAAATTCATAGTCTTTACGAACAACCAATTTATCAATTTTCTTTTGCAGATTGTGCTCTGAGTGAGGTGTCTAAGAACTTTTCACCTAAATTAAAGTCACGAATATTTTCCTTCATTTTTATTTCTTCTACAAGCTTTATAATTTAGGTTTCTCTCTCAGATCTGCGAGGCACTTGGAATTAATTTCTGTACGTAGTGTGAGTGTGTAGCATGGGTGTGCTCTACTTGCATGAGGCGGCTTGCGAGGTTTTTTTTCCACATAGAAAGAAAATTGCTTTTCCCAGCATCCTTTGCTGACAGCATCGCCCTTCCCCACGGACCTGCCTGCTCACCTTCATCAGAAGTCGGTGCCCCGTCTGCGTGCCGGCTGCCAGAGCCCGCGCTGTGCCTGCAGCCCAGGTGCCTGCTTGGGGCGCCGTCTGCCTCGGCCGTGACCGCTAGGCCAGTAAGGAGCCTTCGGGCTCGGCGGTGCTCGCTTCTCTTCCCCGCTTCCTCGTTGTCCTGGGCCCTTCGTGGTTCCGTGTGCCATTTAGAGTCCGTTTGCCAAGTTCGGCAGAAGAACTCTGCTGGGGCTCTGACTGGGACAGCTTTGGATTTCTAAATAAACTCGGGCAAACTGGTGTCTGCACCCTGTTGTCTTCCGACCTCTGGACAAAGTGTGTGCAGTGTCTCCACTTACTTGTGTTCAGTTTCTTTTAGCGGCACTTCATGCACTTTACTTCACATACATACTTGGTTGGGCCTCCCTGTTGTCCGTGTTTTGAACGTTACCGTGAGTGGTTCAGTGGTATAGTTAAGTTCCTGATTGATTTGGGGAGGGGAAGTAAGATTGATGTGGGCACTGGTGCTGTTTCCACCCTGCCGCCTCGCTCCAGAAACACTGACAGGTCTCGTTGAGCAATCGCCACCGGTGACCGCGCCACCTCGGAGCACAGGGGCTGTTCTCCTTCCTGGCTGGCCTGCCTCCCTCCCGGCCTGAGCGCGCCGGACGGAACCTTCAATGCCGTGTTGATGGCGCCGTGCGGGGAGACCTGCTCCTCGGGTTCCTGGCCTCACCGGGCAGCATCACCGTCACGTGCCCTGGCCGCTGTGCACTTGCCCCAGGTGGTCCTTATCGGGTGGAGAAGTTCACCTCCGTTTCTCGTTTTCCAAGAGTTTTGCAAAATGCCCTTTCTGTTCATTTGAGACGCTCACATAGTTTTTGTTTTTTGGTTTGGTAATATTGGTGAATTACATGGATTGGTTTTCAAATGTCAGACAGACTTTGCATTTCTGGAATAAAGCTTCCTTAGTTGTATTATTCTAATATGATGGTGGATAAAGTCTGTGTTTATGAGGGATATTGATCTCTAGTCTTTCTTTCTGGTGATGTCTTGCTCTGATTTTGGAATCGGTGGTGCTGGCCTGTGACCTGGGAGGTGTCTTTTCTCTGTGATTTTGCAGGTGCCTCTGACGGAAGTCACTGGTAAAGCCATTTGGTTCTAGAGTTTGGGGGTGGGGGGGTGGTGCAAGCTGAGTATTCTTAACTGCAGATTCAATTTCTTTAATGAACGTGCAGCTGTTAACATCGCCTCCTATCTCGGTGGTTTATGTCGTTCAGGAACCCTTGTGTCTGCTCCACATTTTGAATATGTAGGCTTAAAGTTGTTCAGAATGCCCCCTGGTTGTTCCTTTAACACCTGTTGACTCCATAGTGACCTCGGTGGCCCGGTCCCCTCTCTCTGTTTCTTCATTTTGGTGTCAACGGCACCCATCTGCTCAGAGAACCAGCTTTTGGTTTTATTCAGTTCTGATTTCCATTTCGATTTTTATTTCTTTCATTGTGCTTATTTTAAATTTGCTTTTCTTTTCCCAATTTTTAAGGAGGAAGCTGAGATCCTTGGACCTTTCTTCTTCTTTAGTGTAGATGTTGCGACCTGGCGTCCATCGTCTTGAGAACTGGTGTTCTGTGTGTTTTCTCATGTTGATGGCTTCAAGTAGGACAGTAGCCACCCCCAGGGTGGCGGCAGCAGAATGTCAGGCTCCCAAGGCTGTAACCTGCCATTTAAGGCCTTGTAGGGTCTGGCCTCACCTGCCATCCCTGCCAAGTTTCTCATTCTGTGCCTGTCTTTTGAAGTTCCCCATGAAGGGTACAGGCTTTCTGCTTTTTTGTACATGCTGTGGTCTGAACATTTATGTCCCCTCCCAAGTCCCTCTGTCGAAGTCTCTTGTACACTCTGACACTTTTCGTAGGCGAGGCTTTGGGAGGTGCGCGGTCCTGAGCAGGCAGCCCTCGTGAGCGGGATCCGAGAGGCTGCAGAGAGCCCCTACCCTTCTGGCATGTGAGGACGCAGCGAGGAGGTGCTGGCTGTGGCCAGGAGGCAGAATGCCACCAGAGGGTAACCATGTGGGCACCTCAGTCTTGGACTTCCCAGCCTCCAGAGCTGGGACAACACAGTCCCGCCATCCGTGTCACTTTGTTACTCAGCCAGAGTGGGCTCAGACGCCCGAGCTGCAGGTGGCCCTCCCCGGGGTCTTCCCAGTGTTGGTTGCCAATGCGTCACAGCGCAGCTCCTCCTCCCTGCCCATGCACTGAGCACCTGGGAGGCTCAGGCGCTGAGCAAGGTGGCTGCTGACAGTGGCCTGAGCAGACACCCCCTCCGTCCATGAGGAGCCCCCAGTCCGTTATGAGACAATCATGATGTGATGGGGAATCCTGTGGTCAGACACATGCCTGGGCTGCGGTGGGCAGAAGCAGAGCCACACAGCCCGACCTGGGGTCACAGAGAGGATAAGCTCCCCGGTGACATGGGATAGAGAGCAGTCAGGAGCAGGGAAAGGCAGAGCTTCTGGTGTGGAGCCTGGCAGGGCACCGGCAGGGAGCTGAACCGCACTGAAGATTGGGACGTGCGCGAGGAGAGAAGGGAAAGAAGACCTTACAACCTCGTGAGGACTTTGGACTTAACTTCGAGGGCAGTGTGGAGCCGTTGAATGGTTTAAGTCCAGAGACCGACACCGTGAAACTTGCATTTTTAAAATTTACTCCCAGGCAGGTGTGGGTAGGGGAACGAGACCCAAGGCAGGGCTAGCCCAGGTGGAGATGACAAAAGCCAGAGGTGTCACAGCTTCGTGGCAACTGGACGGGGAGAAGTGGCGTGGGGAGGCAGCACCTGGTGACAGGCTACACGTGGGGCTCGGGGAGAGAGGGTCCAGGAAGAGGCCCTGGGCTCTGGCCAGCCACGGGCAGAGCTTTTGTGAGAAGCGCGCCTTCGCCATCTCTGCCCAGACCAGCCTTCCTGTCTCAGGAGGAACCGCTGCATCTCCGTGGCTTCCATAACGCTGACCCCACCCCACCCCCCAGCCCCCGCACTCAGTCCCCTCGCACCGGCCTGCAGGGGAGTCGAGTCCTTCACGAGCTTCTCCACTACCACGGTTGCCACGGGAGACGGAGTATGCCTCCCCCTGCTCTGTATTCCAGCTGCGGTTATGGTCCCCAGAACAATGCCTCGCACACAATAAGTGATTAATAATTTTGATGACTCAGACTAACAAAGCAGCTCGCTTCATGTGGCATAGCGTATGCCCGATGGGGTGTTTTCCTCTCACGCTCCAAGGCGCTGCGGCACCCTTCCCCGTGTTCTAGAGGACGTGGTGGGCGGGCAGTGTTAATCTCAAGATCTAAACAGGTGTGTCAACAGTGCGGGGGTCACGCAGGAAGTGCTCAGTCCTTGTTTTGTTACTCATTTTTTTACGACCACAGCATTTATAAGCCACTGGAGCTGCAAGTGGTTTCCTCAGTGGAGAGGAAAGAAGTGAACAGGAACGCAGGGCAGTGAGGCACGTGGGCCAGCCGGGCCTCATCAACTCCAATGCTGATTGGGGCCGGAGCACAGGTGGCCCTGTGGCGTGCCCATGGACCCACGGCTTCAGCAGGTGGGCTGGGAGCTGCCGCCCTGCGGACGTGTGGCCGAAAGGCGTCTGCAATCCAGGCAAACCTGGAGGCAGTTTCTACCCGTGGGGATGGCGGGACGTGACTGTCGTTGATGGCTTCGGACACAGCTGGCGTCACAGGACATAACTGTTCCTCTCTTGTGAGGACATCAGCCCCTGCCGGAGAGTGCACAGAGCTCAGGGAGGTAGGCAGCCAATACTCAAACCAAAGACATTTGTCGGGGAGCTCTCAGAGTGAAGAGGCACCCAGCCGAGGCCTTGAAACAATGTTTCCTTTTCAAAGAATTGTATCTAAAGCTCCACCACTCACCTCTTGCCCAGTGAGCTCTGGGGATATTTCCAAGGCCAAGCCAGGCCAGAGGACAGGGGCTTCCTGTGTCTCCTTTGTGGACCCTCCTCTGTCACCTGTAGGGCTGTGGTGACATTACCAAGGCCAGATGCACCATTTTTTGTTCAGGCCCCTAGCTCTACGTGCATGGGTGGCCCGTGTCCCAGAGCTTCCACCACCCCCACTTGTGTTCCCTGCAACTCTCCCACTGACAGGTGTCACTGCCTTGAGACGAGTGTCACCTCGCTAGGTTTCACACAGAGACACGGGAGCATGTTTCATGGGCAAGGGGCTAGAGGGCTCACTCACCCCCGAGAGCACGGAGGCGTCAGTAGCTGATTTAAATCTCCGTGGGAGCATTACCCAGAGCAGGGTGGCGTGCCCTTCCCCTCACACCACGGGAGCACAGAGGCAGGCGCTCTGGTGGCTGGAGAAGCCTGCAGTCCACCGGGAGGGCGGCCAGCCAGGACCCTTCTGTGCCGAGCAGGCCTGGAAGAGGTGTGGACAAGCCCGTTGCAGGGTTCTGTCATCCTTCCTTAGTGACAAGTGCGGTCAACCCCAGAGACGAGGGGAAGGCAGTGGCTAGCCTCCCTCCAAAATGAAACCCAGGTCTCCAAATCTCCCGCTTCTCATAAGTCTGGGCCAGGCTGGCAGGAAACGGCGGGGGAGAGTGTGGGGCATCGGCAGGGGGGACATGTCCAGGAAGACGCAGGGACAAGCCTGGCTGCGGGGTCCCAGCATGGACAGAAGGGCAAGCCCTGTGCTATGCTCGGGTCCCCGTGTCCCGGCCAGGTCTGCACAGGGTGGCACCTGAACAGGCCATGACACGGGGTGTAGCAGGGCACGAGGGGCATGCCTGAGCCCAGCTCCTGCAGGACCGGCTGGTCTCCTAACCAGAGTTACAGGTCATGGGCAAGTCAAGGTGCGGGGTGGGTTCTGACCTTCTCACAAGCCCCTTCCCACTGAGCGCTGGCAGGGCCAGCAGAGCCTGGCTGCTGGAGGAACACTGTGCCCTCCTGCTGTGGCCTGTGCCTGGGGGTCCCAGTGGGGGAGCTGACCACAGCACGCCCCCTACACCCAAGAGGGTGTCAGGCCTTCTGTCCCCAGGGAGCAGGCTGTGTGCTCAGACAGCAGCAGGGGTGGATGGGGCAGCAGTCACGAGGGGAGTTCCTAATGCCCCTCCCACAACTGGGTCACATTTCCTCATATAGCTTGACACATGCCCTTGGGGAGGTCGCTGGGACCTTCCTTCTGCAGCCAGTGTCCTGTGGGTTAACAGGAGCTTGGAGATAGTCGGAACCGATTGTCTCCAGTCAGGGAAATTTGGAGAAATAGTCACATCTGACTTGCCCTGAGATTGTCATCCAGCTCAGAAGAGGAAAAGCGCTCTTAATTACCAGTGACACTGGCCCCGGAGATGCAGACTAGATGGTGTTTCCCCGAGTCACAGCTCATTACGCTTATAGATGCATTCGGCCAGCTGTTTGTCCTCAAGCCTCTCCCTGCTCTCCAGAGAGGCAGCCAGTTTCGGGGTGGGGCAGAGCTTTGCCAGATCCTTGGCGGTAGGGTAACATGTGACCTGGCAAGGACGAGGGACCCCCTCACAGTGCTTCCTACGGCTTGGGGCTGGGATGAGACTCTGCCATGGCTGTTGCTGAAGGGACCCTGTGAGGGGCCAGGGGGCCCAGCACCAAACACACTCTCTGTGGGGGGGCAGTGGCCAGGGACAGGCTCTTTGAAGGGGTGGTGGTGCCTCAGAAGCCGCTCTGTTCACGGGCTGCCCGTGCCTGGCTGTGGGAGCAGAGAACCTGGTTCTCGTGCCTACTCTTTCATTGCGGGTCCATCCATCTGTCCATCCATCCGTCCGTCCATCCATCCATCCATCCATCCATCCATCCATCTGTCTTTCTGCTCAGCACTGGCTGAGTGCCAGCCCTGTGGTTTTAAAGTTAAGGGATGTTTCCACTCTCAGGAGCCACCGTGGTTCTCTAGAGGAAGTTCTTGGTCACAGCCCCTAGTGGGTGACACACTGAGCCGCGGAGTCTGTGGGTCCGGAGCTCCTTAAAATGCGGCCTCTGCATTTCCTTTCTGCTCATCGGGCTGCATCTTAGGCGACAGAGATCTGAGTGGAGCTACCAGCAACTGCCTGGCCTCTCACCATCTGTGTCCTTCACTTTGACACAGTTCTGGTCGCCGTCACCGGGGACTAATTTCCACCCATCACCTGGTGTCAGCCAAGGTTCCGTCTGCGGCACTGGGCGCACTCCGGTCCGGCATATTCCCTGTAATGGGCCCCCGTTCATAACTTCTGATTTTGGCATGTGCGTTACTTATCGGAGGCAGAGCAGAAACGTGAGAGACGCAAATGAGGTCCATCTCGTTCAGGTTTTAACCTGCACACTCGCTCACCATGGGAAACTGATTCCCAGCGGAGGGGACCTGGGTTTGAGGGACCGGCCTGTGGCTCCAAACCCACAGCATCCCGGCCTTCGGCCCATATTATCATGGATGCCGTTTTTATTAGTTCAGGAAAAAAACACCTCATTGTTCAGTGGGTCCTGTGGTCTCTGATTTCTTTCTGGGGAAATCCCAAGACGAAAGGCACCCTTTCCCCTCCCCCACACCATTGAGTAGAGCATAGACGTGCCGTTCGGGTCCGTGGGCAGACTCAGCGCATGATGAAGGCGAGCCCATTCCTCCGGTGAAAAGCTCTGCCCAGACTCGGGGTGGCTCAGGCTCAGAACACTTTCCAGGGGCAGACCAGCAGTGGTCTTCCAGAGGTGCTGTCTCTGTGTCCTCGGTGAGTGGGCCTCCGTGGGAGCTTAGTGCCCTTCATCCTGCCGGGTCCCCAGGCTCCACAGTCCTTTCCGCCCCCTCCCCTGACTCCCTCAGCCTGGCCCCCTCGGGGCGGCCGTGGTAGGCTTCACCTCCATGCTGCCGGCGTGGAGTCCCATGTGGGCCACTTAGTCGTGACCTTGGGCGGGCCCCAGCCTCCCTGCCTCTCTGGCTCCTCCTGTCTCTGCAGGGATAGTGAAGCACACGCTCCCCGGTGTGCTCTACGCACGGTGTGTCTGCGGCCTTGCGAGGTGACCTGGGACCGCTGTGAGATGGCGGAGCGGCCCTGCTAGGCTTCCTCCTGAGGCTTCAGACTGTCAGCTGTGACCTTCTGGCCTCTGAGACCTGCCAGCCCACTCAGACATACAGAGCGGCTTCTTCCACACCAACGCAGCTGTTACCATGTGCTCCTTTCTCCGTGGGTTGCCTGGGCTCCTTTGTTAGAAGTCATTGGAAGCTGCCTGTCAGGTTGTCTTTGGGCTCATGCCCTGCCCCTGGCTCTACGCACCCTCCCTCCCGCCAGCACTGTGCTGTCTGGAGCATGCAGCCGTCCAGGAAGCCCAGCCCTTGGGTCCTGTGAGTCCTGATCGAGGTCAGCCCTGAGGAGTCCAGCTGCAGGGAGGGTGACGGGCCTGAGCTCGGAGACCCAGCTGCGTGTGCGGTGGAGGGGGGATGGTTCCGGCTGAAGGGCAGCCCTGGCCCGGCCTCACTGCCTCAGGCTCCTGGCAGCCAGTGTTTGTCCTCCTGCTGGCCACTCCGCCTCCCCACCCTCCCGTTTTCTGTCGCAGGTGCGTCCCCTCCCCACATCCTCGCATTTGCTCCCAGAGGACGTGGGCCAACACTGGCAAACTGTTTCCTTTTTATCAACCACTTTGGCCCTTTGCGGTTTTACACACACTCTTGATCCATCTTGCAAATTTTTGTAGCAAAGCCTCGCTGGAATTTTGATGGGGCTTGTACTGAACAGCAAAACTGACAGTGTCTCCTGTATCTGGTTTCCAGTCACTTAGCGCACTGGGTCTCTCCGTTTCCTCAGATCTCACCTCTCTAAGCCACGCTCTGTGGTTTTCGGTATGTGGGTCTTGTATGTCTTTTTGCTTAGTCCCTCCCTAAGTATTTCATGATTGTGCCTGCTGTCGTAAATTAAACTTTTTACTTCATTTCCAGTCGTCTGCTGCCTGCGTGGAGGAACACAACCGATTTTCTGTGTTGACTTGGCTCCCAAGGACGCCGCTGAATTCACTCATTAGTTCTGGCAGCTTCTAGGTGCGTCCTCAGCATTCTCCACCTGCCGACCAAGTGTCCGTGAAAACAGAGGCGGCTTTAATCCCCCTCTTCTGGCCCGCGCGCCTCTCTCCTTGTCTTCCTGCCTCGCGTCCGTCACGACCTCCAGCTCACTTGGGTTTAGTTGTCACCACACGGTCAGTCGCAGCCGACACCCTCCGGACATCGGTTTCAGGCGCACAGCCCGGCGACTGGCCGTCACCCAGCGTGCTCAGTGCTCGCCCCGACACACGCCTCTCCCTCCCGGCCTCACACGGAGGGTTGGATTGTCCCCTTTGGCCTTTCTCGTGTGGCACTGGCTGTGGGTCGGGCGTGGACGCCCTCGTCATGCTCGCCGAGTCCACGCTGTCCCGGGGTCTGCGAGTTAACGTTTCCCACCAGCTCCGGGCAGTTGCTGAGCATTTCCTCATGCACTGTTTTCTCCCGGCCCACGTGGGACGCGGGCAGTGGGCTGTGGATGGCTCCGCGTGACATGGTTTTGAGGCCCTCGGGGTTTTTTCTCACTCTTCCTCAGACTTGCTGATTTCTGTTTATGTACAGTTTGGGCTTTCTCCTGGGTCGCTGGCTCTACCTGCCCCGACCGCGAATCTAAAGCATCTCAGTTGCTGTGCTTTCCAGCAGCAGACTGCATGGGTATGGTCTCCTTTTCTCAGCTGAGATTTCTCTCTTTCTTCACTTTTGAAGACTGCCTCTCCATTTCTTTCAATCCTGCTTATTAGAGCTGCTTTGGAACCTCTGCCTGCCCGACCCAGCCCCGAGGCCACCACTTCCTGCCGGCTGCCCTCCCCGGGTACCGGCCGCCCTGGTCGGTTTACTGGCACGGCTGCCACCTGGGGTTCAACAGCGAGGAGGTGGTGTGGGAGGTGGTTCTGGAGGCCGTTGTATTCTGAGTACTTCTGTTTTCTGTTCTAACACGCAGTCTGCGTGCCTGGCTTCTAATGACAAACCGCTCTTTGTGGCTCGTGGGATGCGGCTGCTGAGTGCTCCACTGTATCTGTGCGCTGCAGCCGCTGCGAGGTGGCCTTCATTGACTGCATGTACTTGTCCACCTTTACAGCCAACTCTCATGGCCCTGTCTGTGTTTGGACAGTTAGCCTGTGCCCGGGCGATGTGGTGGCCCTTCCGGGATTTCAGCTGATGACCTCGGGTTCGGGGGCTCAGCCTCCCTGTGGCTTCCTTGCTACTCACGGTCCCCCAGTTGCCAGCGGCTCTGTCCTCTGACATGTCCAGCCCGGGAGTGGTAGCTCTCTGCTCCCTGAGCTGTGTGTTTGGGGAGCGTGCTCAGCTGGCAGAGCGGCGAACGGACAGATGTCCGCCACACAGCCCTTCTTTCGGGAGCACCCCCTCTGTGGCCGTGTCACTGAGCCTGTTCTGGGGCCCCCACCTGGGCGGAGTCTGCTGCTGCCAGAGATTTGGGTGGGTCCACGTTTCAGTTTCAGAGCCTCACTCCAAGGATCCCCTGGAAGTTTCTAGCTTCTTTCTCCATCCTGAGTTGCTTCTCTTGCACCTCGGGGTGGCCAGGCTGCCTGCCATGGTTTCTGTGGCTGGTGCTAGGGGCGGGGTTGCTCCGAGGGCCCCAGATGCCACAGACTCAAATCCTTACCCCTCTCTGTTTTCTGTTCTTTGGAAACACGAATGCTTCTTGCCTGTGATTTTCTGCTTCCTAAGTGTCGCTGTTTGTAGTGTTGCCCAGGTTCCTGAATTCTGCCCGCGAGGGAGTTTGCAGACCCCTTAGCTTCGTTTGCCACGCATTTGCCTCCCTCTGTGGCTTTAAACACCTCCCCTGAGAATAAAGGTACCACCGCCCCCCCAAGTGTGTTAGCCCGCTGGCCATGCTTCTGCCAGAATGAAGTGGTTCTGCTGAGTGAATGTGTTGGTGGTTCTTATTTTTACTGCAATTTTCAGTCTTTGATCACATTACTATCCCAGCCTGTGGTGGGCGTATCTGAGTATGCCTACTTTTCAAAGGTTTTTTTTTTTGTAAATCAGAAATGCGTGTCTAGTTGTATCAAATGCCTTCCAGGTGTTGATTTTTCTTTCCATCTGGTTTCCCTTTTCCTTACTGTCATTACTGAGTAAGTCACCTTCCCCCCACTCCTCGGGAATTCCAGGTAGAGCGGTGACTTCTGTTAGCGTTGCGCCAAACCTGTCGAGTGGACAGGGAATGTGCCGTCCTTCAGGCCCCGGAAGGTCCCCTCTGCGCTGGTCGGTCAGTGGCCTCACCTGCTCAGACTGCAGGGCACTCTCGTGCCTGAGCTCTGAGCTGTGCTGCTGTCACATTGCAGCACAGTTCCTGGGTGTGGGGTCTGCTCTGTCACATTGCAGCACAGTTCCTAGGTGTGGGGTCTGCTCTGTCACATTGTAGCACAGTTCCTGGGTGTAGGGTCTGCTCTGTCACATTGTAGCACAGTTCCTAGGTGTGGGGTCTGCTCTGTGACATTGTAGCACAGTTCCTGGGTGTGGGGTCTGCTCTGTCACATTGTAGCACAGTTCCTGGGTGTGGGGTCTGCTCTGT
>VMDR010001066.1:0-150615 GCA_007922815.1 Macrotus californicus
CTTTTTTAATAAAGTAAGTTCATTGTCAAAAAAAAGTCGTTTCCTAAAATGTCTGCATCTTGCTCTTCTTAATTATAATTCATAGGAATAGTTTTCCAAGCTAATGAGTAGACTCTCCCATTTTTAGTAGCTGCATGACAAGCAGAGTTTCTGTAATTAGGTCAGCAATTTCTCACTTGAAGGGAGCTTGCTTTGTTTCTACCTGTTTGCACTTAAGAACAAGGCTGCCATAAGCACCCTTACACTGTTACCATTATAAGCCTTTTAAAAATATATATCAGACTTCTGGCCAAGAAGGAGGCATAGGTAGATATACTTTGCCTCCTTGCACAACCAAAAGTAGGACAACAACAAATTTAAAAACAAAAAACAACCAGAACTGCCAGAAAATTGAACTGTGTGGAAGTCCAACAATCAAGGAGTTAAAGAAGAAATATTCATCCAGACCAGTGGGAGGAGCGGAGATGGGCAGCTGGGGTGGAGAGAACTCGAGTCAAGGCAGCAGCTGGAAGACCAGGTGGTCCCACATTTGCGTGCAGATAAACTGGGAGGAACAACTAGGGAATGAGACAGACCACACAACCCAGGGTTCTGGCACGGGGAACTAAAACCTCAAAACCTCTGACTCAAAACACCTGTGGGGATTGAGGCAGCAGGAGAAACTCCCAGCCAAACAAGAGGGTTCATTGGAGGGACTTACAGGGTCCTAGTAGGTACACAAACCTACTGACCCAGGAATCAGCACCAGAAGGCCCAAATTTGCTTGTGAGTAGCAGAGGAAGTAACTGAAAGCAGGCAGAGAGCTAAGCAAGCAGCATTGTTCCCTCTCGGACCCCTCCCCCACACACAGCACCACAATGCAGTACCGTGGGTTGTCCCGCTCTGGCGAATATCTACGGCTCCGCCCCTTACTATGTAACAGGTGTGCTGAGACAGAAAAATATGTCCCAAATGAAAGACCAGATCAAAGCTCCAGAAAAAATACAACTAAATGAAGAAGAGATAGTCAACCTATCAGAGGCAGAGTTCAGAACACTGGTAATCAGGATGCTCACAGAAATTGTTGAGTATGGTCACAAAATAGAGGAAAAAGTGAAAGCTATGAAAAGTGAAATAAAGAAAAATGTACAGGGAACTAACAGTGACGGGAAGGAAACCAGGGCTCCAATCAACGGTTTGGAGCAGAAGGAAGAAATAAACATTCAACCAGAACAGAATGAAGAAACAAGAATTCAAAAAAATGAGGAGAGGCTTAGGAACCCCAGGACAACTTTAAACATTCCGACATCCAAATCATAGGGGTGCCAGAAGGAAAAGAGGAAGAGCAAGAAATTGAAAACTTATTTGAACAAATAATGAAGGAGAACTTCCCCAAACTGGCAGGAAGTCCAGGAAGCTCAGAGTCCCAAAGAGGTTGGAACCAAGGAAGCACACACCAAGGCACATCATAATTACATTACCCAAGATGAAAGATAAGGAGAGAATCTTACAAGCAGCAAGAGGAAAGGAAACAGTTACCTACAAAGGAGTTCCCATTATACTATCAGCTAATTTCTCAAAAGAAACCTTGTAGGCAAGAAGGAGCTGGAAAGAAGTATTCAAAGTCATGAAAGGCAAGGACCTACATCCAAGATTACTCTGTCCAGCAAAGCTATCATTTAGAATGGAAGGGCAGATGAAGTGCTTCCCAGATAAGGTCAAGTTCAAGGAATTCATCATCACCCAGCCTTTATTATATAAAATGTTAAAGGGACTTATCTAAGAAAAAGATAAAAAATTTGAACACTAAAATGACAACAAACTCACAGTTATTAACAACTGAACCTAAAAAAAAACCTAAGCAAACAACTAGAACAGGAACAGAATCACAGAAATGGAGATCACATGGAGAGTTATCAGCGGGAGAGTGGAAGGGGGAGAGAGGGAGAAAAGGTACAGAGAATAAGTAGCATAAATGGTAGATACAAAATAGACAGGGGGAAGTTAAGAATAGTATAGGATGACCCATGGACACGAACTAAAGGAGGGGAATGTGGGTAGGAGGGGGTGTGCAGGGCAGAGGGGAGTAAAGAGGGAAAATGGGACAACTGTAGTAGCATAATCAATAAAATATATTTAAAAGAAAAAATAGACAAATGTATAAAGAAGAGATAGTACATATATACAACAGAATATTATTCAACCATGAAAAGAATGAAATTTTGCCATTTGCAACAACATGGATGGACCTAAAGGGCATTATGCTAAGTGAGATAAGTCAGACAGAGGAAGACAAGTAGTACATGATTTCACTTATATGTGGAGTCTAAAGAACAAAATAAATGAACAAACAAAGTGGAAACAGACTCATAGATGCAGAGAACAGACTGGTGGTTGCCAGGGGCCGGGTGAAGAAGGTGAAGGGTTTAAGGAGTTATGAAATAGTCATGGGGATGTAAAGTACAAGTAGGGAATAAAGTCAATATTGTAACAAGTCTGTTTGGTGCCAGGTGGATACTAGACTTACCAGGGGGGCTGTGACAGGGTACAGAGCGTGGACCCCCTGATAATAGGGGACCACCCCCACAATGCTGCCTGTGGGCAGGCTTGGGGAAGAGAACAGTGGAAGGTGCAGTGTTTTCAGGCATGTTGCATAATAAAGGCAAAATTGACAGCCGTGCCTTCCTGAAGGGAAGGAGGCTGCTGCCCAGGGCAGACTGTGTACCTGACTGTGAGAGCGTGCACGAGAAGACTCAGGGACTCGTGACATAGCCAAGGGGGCAGATGCCCTCCCTGGAAGCCTGTGCGTCACTGGAAACTCTTGCCCTGACTAAAGATAGCAACCTAAAGAGGGTCAAAGACAGTCAAGAGCTGACAAAAATGGCAGACACTAATCCACCATAGGAAGGGCCATATATGAGGTCACATTTAAAGTAGGGTGGCCAAAGATGGAGACAGAGCTGCTGGAGCTGCAGGGACCTGCCTGGCCACCCAGAGACATGAGAGCTGCTTGGAGCTGAACCATGACTGGGAATGCTGAGCTGCAGACTTCTGCTTCTCCAAAAGACCGTGCCTCCGAGTGGCGTATTCTGACACTGGCTGTCGCAGGCCAGCTGCCACAGGGTCCAGAGGGTCCCCGAAGGTGGGTAAGGCGTCGGCGGTGGAAGTCAGACAATCACACCACTCAGAGGCAGTGCAAAAGCTGGTTCAACTTTATTGAGCATCAGACTAGAGATAATATACTTTCGTTTTTGGCAAGCAGTATTAGGTTTGCAGTTTACAGAGAGAGGGAGTAATTTCACAGAACGATAAGGGGTTGTTTGAAGCACTATGGCCTTCAGCGGTCCAGCCCACCTCCCCAAGCAGGAAGCCCAAGGCCCCAACTCCCTGGTTATTAGGGGCAGCACAACTCAAAGCTCCCCACCTGGAAAGAGAGCCAGATGGCTGAAGTGGGATGCACCCATACCAAGGTCGAAACACTCAGATCTGCAGGCTATTCTTCTCCTATCTATTTCTTCTTGACTAGTCTGTTTTACTTATTTTTCATCTTCTAAAAAATGGGGAATATATTGGTTGCTCTCAGGGTTGAAAGCGCGGGGAAAATGTTTTGGATGATACCTTCTCATCTGCCGTCTAAGACTATTTCTCTGCAACTCAGACATGAGGCACTAAGGGGGACCTTGCCTATCTAACCTCTGCATAAATGATTGAGTATTATAAAGTGTCTAAACTCCTGCAACATTCACTATTCTCTCTCCTTCTATATAAGCACCAGTATAGGGTAAAGGAGGCTCAAGAGGTCTAAGCATGCTTCTATCTCCCCTAGAGGGAATCCATATTTTACTTCTGACTAAATAAACTGCATAGGGAAAGCCTGGAATGATAGGGAGAGGCCTTTGGTGGTTTTTGTTGTTTTAAGGGTAATATTTTAACCTTGCTGCCATCGGAGGAGGAATTAACGTGGGTGCAGGAGCGAGGAGCTCTTCCTGCCTCAACTGATCTAACATCCTTCTCAGAACTCTCAGGGGGTCATTTATCTAGGGCCTTTCTCAACAAATCACATGAGGGACAAACAGGGGTGGATGAATCAGGTTGGTCAGTATATGGCTCACCAGGCATTTCCTTAAAAGTCCTGGCAGTCTGTTTTTCCAAGTTCTCAAAATCCTTTCCAGTATTTCCTCCTTTCTTAGTTATCTCAAGCAAATATACTATGAATATAATAAACCCCACAATTGATATTGCTGCCCCCCCCAGGTTATGCCACATCCTCCTCCCAGAAGTCGTCTTCCTTGAAGCTCCTTCCCTAGCGCCTGTGCCTTGCCAGGGGCTAGTTGGGACAAAGGATGCAGCAACTGGCCTGTTTGTTTTGGGGAGTTTTGAAAGGGAGTGGGACTTAACAGCAGTAATCTGCCGTTATTCCAAATCTGTATAACCTTTAAGTAAACAACCCCTTTCCTTTTCCATTAAACACTTGCCTTGGGAGTCACGCTTCTTGGCGGTGAGCAATTGAACCCCACAGGTGTTCGTGCAGACCATTGGCTGGCTTCCATAACACATTCACTTTGTAAATTATATAATTATTTAACCACTATCCAGTACCTCTGACACTAATATAAAATAATATCAAATGTCAACTGTAATTAAAAATTCTTTAATGTTTTAAAAAACTACTCAATACCACCACTGTAAGCTAGCACGATGACTTTGGAAAATCGGCAACATCTGCTGAACTTACGTTCTATGACTCAGTAGTTGTGCTAAGTATGTATCCAACAGAAATGCTTAGATGCGGTCACCAAAAGACGTGCAAGAATGTTCAGACCACTCTTCGTAATAGCCAAAACCCGGTGGGAAAAACCCTGATGCCCATCAACATTAGAATGGTTGTATAAATAGTGGCATACTCATACAATGTAACACTATACAGCAATGACAGTCAACTACCATTGTACCTGATGACGTGGACAACCTAAAAAACAATATTGAAAGGAGAAGCCAGACATAGAAAAGAACATACTGTATAGTTCCATGTGCATAAATATTTAAAAATAAGCAAAAGTAAATATGGTGTTAAGAAGTCAGCATAGCTCTGGCTAGTTGGTTCAGTTGATTATGGCATTGTCCCGTACACCGAAAGGTTGTGGGTTTAATCTCCGGCACATGCCTAAATTGCTGGTTCGATCCTCGATTGGGGCACATACAAGGAGCAACTGATGTTTCCCTCTCATATCAATGTCTGTCTGTCTCTTTGTCCTTCCCCTCCTCTCTATCTAAAATCAATAAGTCTATTGTTAGATGAGGATTAAAAAAAGGAAGTCATTGTAGAGGTTAGTCTTAGCACGGGGCACAGGGGACTTCCTGGGGTTCCTGGTCATGCTCTGTTTTTTGATCTTTGCCCAAGTTAAATTGGTGTGGTCACTATGTGACCTATTATTTGCACACTTTTCTATAAGTATGATGATGTCAAACGTTAACAAGACCCACATGAAAGCCCACACGTGGATGTTTGTAGCAGCCTTATTCATCATTGCCAATACTTGGAAGCAACCAAGACGTCCTTCAGTAGGTGGTGGATAAACTCTTCTGTATCTAGACAATGAAATATTATTTCGTGCCCAAAAGAAACAAGCTATCAAGCCATGAGAGCCATAGAGGAAGCTTAAATGCACACGACTATGTGAAAGAAGCTAATCTGAAAAGGTACATACCGTATGGTTCAAACTATCTGACGTTCTGGAAAAGGCAAAACCGGAGAGACAGTGAAAAGAACAGTGGTGTCAGGGGTTAGAGGACAGAAGGGATGAATGAATAGGAGAAGCACAAAGAATTGTTAGGGTAGTGAGACTGTTGTGTATGATACTGGGTTGGCCAAAAAGTTTGTTTCATCTTTCCATAAGATGACTCTAGTAGTGCTTAGTTGTCTTTAACTTCGCTCTAAACAGTTTTCTTAGATTATAGTGTGACAGCTGTCATATCAGAGTGCATCTTTTTAAAACTTTTTGAAATTGATGAATTTTCGTGCAGCCATTTTAATATTGAAGATGGAATAAAATACACATTTTTGGCATATTATTATGCTGCATTAGTTCAAGAAAGGTAAAGATGCAACTGAGACACCAAAAAAGGATTTGTGCGGTGTATGGAGAAGGTGCTGTGACTGATCAAACGTGTCAAAGCGATTTGCAAAGTTTTGCACTGGAGATTTCTCGCTGGACGATGCTCCATGGTTGGGTGGACCAGTTGAAGTTGACAGCGATCAAATCAAGACATTAACTGAGAAAAGTCAACATTATATCACTCAGGAGATAGCTGACATACTCAAAATATCCAAATCAATAAAGTCATTGGTGAAAATGAAAAATGTGCCTTTTATGGAATAAACTAAACAGGCTTTTTGGCCAACCCAATACTATAGTGGTGAATTTTGATCATACATTTGTCCAGATCCACAGAAAGCGCGCCACCAAGAGTGAGCTGTAAGGTACAGACTGGACTTCGGGTGATGATGTGTCAGTGTGGGTTCAGTGGTCGCCACAAAAGAACCACTCTGGTGGGGGACGTTGATAGTGGGGGACAAGGGGTCTAGGAAATCTTTGTACCTTCCACTCAGTTTTGCTATGCACCTAAAACTGCTCTAAAAAATAAAATCTACTTTTAAGAGATTTACTTTCTTCCTGATAGATAATTATGCCAAGGCATTTATTAAATTTTCCAGTGAATTAAAATCTTTGTGATTTACTAAATTCTCACGTGTACTGATATATGTTTCTAGATCCTCCGTTCACTCCAACTGGTATACTTATCTGTTCATTAATTCCTGTGTTAAAATTATATTGATATTGCAGTTTTCCAGAATGTTCTGAGACCTGGTAAGACAAACCCCCTTCTCACTTACCATTTTCACATTTTTCTTGACTACTCTCAGGCATTAACTCTTGCATATGATCTTTATTTTACCCAAGTCTTAAAAACCTTTGGTAAATACAATTTTATTATACTTATAATTTGGAGAAAATTGACATTTTAATTGTATTAATGTCTTTCCACACAGTGTCATATCTTTACTTTTTTCTGGAGCATCAAATTTATCACAAAATTTGGAAGAACGAAACACTTTAATAAAAACCGCCACAGACACGGGAAAAAAGAAGAGCAGGGAAGGAAAGAAGGGCCCCAGGGAAAACAGGCGCGTCTGAAGCTCTATTCAGGTGCAGGCCAAGGAGCACACCTGCAGAGAGGGCAGCCTTTCCTCTTGACCCCAGCTGTCTTCCAAGCTCGGCAAGCGTTTTAGATAAGACGCTTCTGAAGCCGCAGACCTGCTGCACACCCTCCTGACGCGAATCCTGCGCAGAGGACACCGCGACAGTCTGCACACCTCACCGTCCAGGGAGCGTCCTCTCACCTGTACACACCGTGCGTATCGCAGCGCCGCTCTCTCCAGCAGCTGGTTGTGTCCAGCCTCTGGCCGGCCTCCCGCACGCAGCCGACCTCCCTAGAGCTCAGCACCTTCAAGGATGACATTTAAAACACAGGGAGTGCCCCAGCGGGTATGGCTCAGTTGGGGGGGCTTTCCCTCCCCACCCTCCCTCCCCCGCAAAGCAAAGGGTCTCCGGTTCAATTCCCATCGGGGTGTGTACAAATGGCAACTGATGGATGTTTCCCTCCCTGCCTTTCTCCAACCCTTCCCCTCTCTCTAAAAGTAAATAAATAAAATCTTTTAAAAATAAAATGTACGAAGTGCAGCTTGACCTTCTCAGAATCTCTTGACTGTGGCCCTGACTTGCCAGCCACAATTTTAAAAATTATATTGGCTTGATTCTTGACCTTTTCTGGTGCTGCTTCTTGGTGGATGGCCTACAGTACCAGAGTCTTAACAGGAAACTGAAGACCTACTAGACACCCCCTGCCGACATTGGCTGTGGCCAGAGGGAGAGGCTGGGGTCCCACCATCAGGCTTCAAAGCGTGGAGGGAGTTTTCCCTGCGAGTTCCCTCTGGGGGGTCCACCACTGCCACTGTTCCTATGGGTAGAGGGGGATCCTCCAGGGCCACGCTAGCGGACTGGGCTGGGGGTGGCGGTCCTCAACTCCAGGCTGGCTGGGGGACTTCTGTCCTGTCTTTGGTCTTCTGCCCTGATGCCTGAACCTTGTGGGTTGGGGAAGGACTGCAGCTATGGGGGTTAGGGGAAGGTCAGGCCTTACCCCCTGATGGTGGGGCCCTTCACCTCAGTTTTCCTGGTGCTCAGAATCAGGTAAGTGCCCATCACTTTATCATACTTTCTTCTTATTCCTGCCTCCTGGATCTTATCCTGCTCAAACCCCAGATTCTTCATGACCTCTTATTACCTTGCGGGGAGGGTGGGTCTATGTCTCCACTGGGCGGCTCACGGTAAGGCCCAAGTTCCTCTTCCTGGCCCGTGTTAAGCCAGAGGTCCTTCATTGTACCTTCCAGTTTCTTCTTTTGCTGGGGTCGAGGGCCATTAATTTTTTTTAAGTTTTTGATATTCTGTAGACATAAATATGGGACATGGAAGTACCCACTCAGGACCCGCTGTTTGTTCCCAGAAGTCCTCTTCCACAAACCACAGGGTCCCTGCCACCATCTGGCACAGAAGTATGCCCGGTTCCACACATCAACTCTGGGCCATCACAGGTCTGGTGCAGCCATTGCTCTGGGACGACATCATAGAGGCTGCCGCAGGATGTCCTCAGCTTATGGCCAGTAAATTCACTACTGAGGCCAAAGCCTACAAGCTTGACGTTCGGCGTAGCATCAGAAGAGTGTCCTCTGGCTTCAGGCCCCTGTGGACAGAGCCCCTCTGGTGGCAGTACTGCACCGCTGACACTGGCTGCCAGAACACAGCTCGGGCCTCCTTCTTGTCATGCAGCCATGGTCCTCCAGGTAAGCAAACAAGTCCCCTCTGCTCACATGCTCCATAAAAGAGGAATAATGTTTCCCTGGTGATAATCACCTCAAATAGCGTTATTTAATTTTTTAATTCTCACCCAAGGATATGTTCATTGATTTTAGAGAGAGAGGAAATGGGGAGGAGATAGAGAAACATGAATCGGTTGCCTCCCAAAAGTTCCCCTCGCCCCACATCCGACAGGGAATCGATCCTGCAACCTAAGTATGTGCCCTTGTTACCGAACAGCAACTGGGGGTCCTGCAGCCCGTCACCACCCTGTAGGCAAAATTCCAGAGGCAAAGGTTTCATGCTAAAGAAAATGAGTCTTTTTTAAGACTTTATTTATTTACTTTTAGAGACAGGGGAAGGGAAGGAGAAAAGAGAGGGAGAGAAACATCCACGTGTGAGAAATACACATGCTTCCAGCTGGGGACCTGGCCCGCAACCCAGGCATGTGCCCTGACTGGGAATTAAACCGGTGACCTTTCGTTTGCAGGCTGGAGCT
This sequence comes from Macrotus californicus, assembly GCA_007922815.1. Taxonomy (NCBI): domain Eukaryota; kingdom Metazoa; phylum Chordata; class Mammalia; order Chiroptera; family Phyllostomidae; genus Macrotus; species Macrotus californicus. The sequence continues at coordinate 9,391 of VMDR010001066.1, forward strand.
CAATCCACAGAACCATACCACCCAGGACAAGGAAAGGAGTCTCTATTCAAAAGCTTCACAATTTTGGAATAACAGCTTTCCACATGCATTTGTCACTTAAGCCTATCAATTAAGGCTAAACTCTTTAACACCTGAGTTCTATCATGCCCCCATTAGCTTTTAATTATCTTATTTCTATGGGGTTACATAGTTTACAAACTAACACAACCTAAGATACAAAAGCTACACATTTTTGGAAAAATGGCAGGCTTCTGCCTCAGAGCCCATCCTCTCTACAATACCCAAAGGACAATAGCCCTGCCAACCTCTGCCAGGCCAGCCTGGTCCTGGGCTGTGCCCAGAGTTCCTTTCAGCCAAAATACTACCCACTGGGAGATGCAGGCAACTGCAGCAGCATCACCCAGGCATCCCTGAGGAAGAGAGAGCCAGCCTCCCTGAGAGCCGGAGAGCCCTTCTTTGAAGTCTTCTGGCCCATAATTCCATGTGCCCTGGAGGCATTCAGCTTCTCAGCCAGTCCCATCCTAGACTGTTTACCATTGCCCCGGGCAACCTCCTCCTGCAGCCCCTGACTTCCTCCCCCCGCCCCCCCTTCCCGGGATCTGATCCTATCTCCCTGTAGCACCCTGACCAAGGATTGAACCCACAACATTTTGGTGTATGGGATGATGCTCCAACCAACTGAGCCACCTGGCCAGGGCCTCAGATAGCTTTATAATATTTGAATGATTCAAGCCCTTCGAACAGTGGGCTTCTTGAAAAAGCCTGGAGGAGCCCCACCAATCAATACTTTGACAGCCACCTCTGTCCTGGTCAGGAGGTGCTGGGCCAATGTCATCGGGGCAGTTTCCTCGGCCAGTGCTGCTCAGGAGCTCATAATGACTAAGACAGGTCTGCCTGTGAGCAGAGATGGCTGCATGGTCACGGCACATGGTAACTCGCTAACTACACTGACTGACAGCACTATCAGGGCTAACTGTCCTCGCTATGCCAACACTAACTACACTATGACAACTAACAATGCTCGCTACGCTAGCAAACGCCGATAAACAACGCTAACCATGCTACTCACACCAATACTAACTACGCTAACTGCACCATGCTAATAAGTAATACCGCTAAATAACGGTAGCTGTACTAATGTACTATGATAACTAATATACAATGTTAACCATACCAATACTCACCATACTAACTAAAAAATTCTAAAGAAAATAAAGAAAAATTAAAAATGAGAAAAGAAAAAAGAAAACAAAAATTGAGAAAGAGAAAATTTAAAAGTGAGAAAAAAGAAAACTGAAAAAGAAGAAGAAAAAGAAAAAGAAGAAAAACAAAAATAATTAAGAGCCCTGGCTGGGTGACTCAGTTGGTTGAGCATCATCCCGTGCACCAAAAGGTTGTGGGTTCGATCCCCAGTCAGAGCACACACCTAGGTTGTGGGTTCGATCCCCAGTCAGAGCACACACCTAGGTTGTGGGTTCGATCCCCAGTCAGAGCACACACCTAGGTTGTGGGTTTGATCCCCAGTCAGGGCACACACCTAGGTTATGGGTTCGATCCCCAGTTGGGGCTTACACAGGAGGCAAGCACCAATCGATGTTTCTCTCTCACACTGATGCTTCTCTCTCTCTCCCTCTCCCTCCCTCCTTTCCTCTCTCTCCAAAATCAGTAAGAATGTCCTCAGGTGAGGATCAATAATAATAGTAATAATAATAATAAAGAAAGTGAGGGAAAAAATTAAAGGAAAAGAAAGAAAGAAAATGGGGGAAGAAAGCGTAAAACTAACCAGTCCATGTCCAACCACAAACAGCTTTCCGGGCTATAAAGGACAAAACTTGGCCCTGCCAGGACCTTGTGCAGGAGTGCTTTGTGATTCTCTCACAACGGCGCCTTGTGAAGTCAGAGCAAGAAATGGGCTGGTCACAGATGCAGGCACACCACCGTGGTTTTCTCACGTTTTGGTCTGCAGACAGGGGGATGTCTTTTCGTAAGTTCACATTTTGTTTTACATCCTTCATAGGAATGTATCGTTTTCTTCATCCAGGTCTTGTGCCTTTCTAGTTAAATTTATCTCCGAGCCCTTTCTTTTTATCGCTACTGTGACTGGATTGTTTTTCCCATCTCTGCCTCTGTTCTCTGCACTATCTGGCTGGACTGGAGGAAGGCTATTGGTCTATGCCTGTCTGTGCAGCAGCCAGGCCCTTAGCACAAACTGAGGTGTGCAGAAGAATGTGACTTTATTTCTTTGCGGCTCAATTTAACTTTTTATTCTAAATTTCCTCTGTACCTGGTAGAAGAAAGTCAGTCCCATCTGGCTTCTCCCAGCTTTTCTCTAAGAGGGACTTAAGTTCCATGGAGTTTACAAAGTGCCAGGAGGCAAAAGGGCACTGAGTCCCTATCCTCTGTCTCAGATGGCATCCCCCAAGATGCCATGGTTTCACTGGCCCTGTCTCTTGTCCTCTGCTGTATTGTCCCTCTTTCCCTCCTGAAACATTCCTCTCGCCCTCCCCACCTCAGGCACGGGGGAAACACTCACTCACCCCCATACCCCACTCAACAGCGGGCAACTCCCTGTCACCTCCTCAGTCCAGACAGAGACGCAGCATCTTCAGGTCTTACTACTTCCCCGGGTGAGTGTCTCCCTTCCTGGGAATGAGACCCGAGTCCACTCTGCCTCTGGACCCCACGCGCCTGTGTGGAGTCCTGCCTTTGGGTGAGGGCACTTCAGCATGGGTCTCCCTCTTCAGACCTGCCATGTCTTCTCACTTCTTGTTCCTCCCCATGCTCCTTCCTGTGCAAGTCTGCAGAATCTTTTCTATTCTCGTTATTTTTTCTCTCAAGTTGGGCTTCATGCCGTGAGTTATTCAAAAACTAAGAGAAGTTTTGTTTTCTCTCCTCCTGCTTCCTCATCCCTCCTGTGAGGCAATAAATTCATAGCAGCCTCGCTTAAGCAGGAAAAGGGCTGCCGGGGAAAACATTTGTGAATTATTATCCCAGAGGAAGTGGAAAAGGGTCACTTCTACAGAGAGAGAGGCAGTGTCTCCTCTGAAACTTGAGGAAAGGAGGTGATGATGAGCATGGCTGTAGATGTTTCTACCTAAAGATGAGAAATGAAGAAATTTGAGGGGTATCATGCATGATGGGCTCAAGTCAGTCAAAATGTAGCAGGGCCTGTGAGTGACGTCATGGGTTTGGACACCTCAATCTCTAAGAGCAGCGGGAAAATGGAGAGGGACTTGACTGAGCAGAAGACGTGTGAAGCGATCCATGGGTGAACTGGGCCTACAGACTTTGGAACAGGAACAAAGACGATGGTCGGTAGCATCTTTCCAGAATAGGATCTTGTTGGGCTGGAGAGGCACAGCAAGGAAACTGAGACCACCAGTGGTAACAGGTACTGATGCCGACTGCCCTGTCCTCTTTACAGAGCCAGGCTGCCCACTCCCAGTTGCTGAGTGTGGTAACTAAGGGCTCAAAGCTGCCCCCTTCTGCAAAAATTTGCCCTAGCCAATGAAAGCTGCTTTGCCTGGGAGGTCATACCCAGACCCCTGGGAGAAGCCAGCAATCAGTGGCTGAAAGACCAGGGAGCACAAAGGGCTGGCCTGCAGGATCTCCCTGTAGGATCAGGTTAATGTTAGACACCAGCTGAGAACCCGTCCTTGCCTGGTGTGTTCCTCTGCTCTATCCTACTCCCTTCCAAATCCCTGCCTGGGCTCTGCTTCTAGGAAGCCCAGGTTAAGATGATGATATAGTTCAGGTGGTCATTGGGGAGGCAGGGACTGGATAAGGACCAACAGGGGGCTGAAAGGCTGGGTGAGAAACAGAGGGACTGATCATTTAGGTCAGGGAACAGGTATAGGGAAGATGAAGGAGTGGGACAGCTGCAAGGATGGGAAGATGGACATTGTTGTCGGGAAAGGGGCATTGAAGGTAAAGCCATTCAGACGGTGATGAGGTCCAGGGCGTAGCCACACAGTGGGTGGTGTGGAGGGTTAGAGAGGTGTAGTCACCAATCGGAGAAGCTAGGCTGTCCACGGGGTGTCCACTGGGCATCCGCTGAAGACACCAATGACCATGGCAAGAGTTCAGGTGGAGATGAAGGCTGTGAGCCAGCTAGCCAAGTGTCGGTGACTGTGGGGTGTGTTGAGGAGGACCCAGGGTGACAAAGAGGAGGGGGAGAAAGAGGTGGTACAGCCAGGCTTCGTGATCCTCAAATCAGCAAGAATTTTACACGGGATGAAGGATGAAGGAGAAATGCGTCAGACAAACTTAAGAGCTGATTGGACCCTGCCCCAAGTGTGGAGGTCCCCGTGCAGCAGGGGCTGCCCCTGCCATAGCCAGGCACCCCTGGATGCTGTGCTGACCGACACCTAACACACAGGAACCTGTACATTCTACAAATGCCGGGACCTTATCTCTCTTGCTCACCAGGCTGACATAATAAATAAATATGTACTGAATGAATAATTGAGTCAATCAATCAACCCACATTTCGTTCTCTCTCAGCAGAGGCCACTCTCATAGTAACAGAGCACAGCCTTGAGGTCAGACACGTGAACTGACTTCTGGGTCTGAGCCTGGTTTTCACGCGGGTAACACTGAGAAGATTAAACGAGTTAATGTGGGGTCATGGCCCTTGGTACAGTACTTGGCAGGCGGTAAATTCCCCGGGAAAGCTCAGAGCTGTCCCTTGCGGAGCAGAGTGACTGGGGGATGCCTCTGTGGTCTGAGGCAAAGGGCGGGCGAAAGGGGTTGCGCCCCAGTCTCCGCGCACCCAGCTGGCCCAGCCCAGGGCGGAGTCTCCTCCAGGCTGGCCTGGGCCGTGCTGTCGCCTGGAGGCACCGAGGGACCCGGCCAGCCCTGCCGCTGCCCTCGGCTATGGCGAGCGCGGCCCGTGGGTCGGACAGGTGGACGCCGCTCGGGCTCCGGCTCTGGCTCCGAATGGTGGCGCTGCTGGGGACTCTCGCGCCGCAGGTGAGAAGCGGGACAGACACACAGCCTCCAAGGAGAGGTCCGCGGGCGCAGAGGGCTGGGGCGCGGCGGAGCAGCAGGGGTGTCTGGCTCTCCCTCGGGCTAGGGTGGCACCCAGTCGGCCTCTGGCGAGTGAAAACTTCTCAGCTTTGGGCAGTTGCCAGTTGCCCCCACAAACACCTAGCCAGAGAGACGTGCCAGAGTGGAAAGGCGCAGGTGACCCAACACCCCGCCCCTCTTGGAGCTCCGGGTGCAGATGGAAAGAACAGGCTGGGGTAGAGGTTAGAGGGTAGGGTGGGGGCTGGCTTTACCTCGGGGCCTCCTGCAACTTCTGTGATCCCAGACGCTTTGGAAAATATGGTCAACTTAAAGGCCCTCTGAGAAATGCACCCACACGCCGTTTTACAAATACAATGCAGCCTTCACCCATGACTGGACCGCAGGTTGAGAACTATTGGGATAAATAAGCTGGAGGGGGTGTAGGCATCTGGGCCAGCCCATTCGGAGCGGGAGAGTCCAGTCTTCCAGAAACGCAACGAGAAGGCGGAAGACGCCCAGCCTGGAATCCAGGGCACGGGGATGGAGTCTCCAACGATGTTGGGTCTCTGGCCCCCAGGACAGCCATTGGGATCACAGTAAAGTTGGGCACCGCCAGGTTCAGCTCCCAGCTCTGGGTCCACCCATGGTTGCCAAGTAGGAATGTGAGCCCAGTGTGGTGAGAAATCAGAAATCCAGATTTTAAGTAAAATCTTTCCAGTGCTTTAATTGGCAGTTAATTAAAACCAAATTTTAAACGTGACTGTGGTCAAACAAAACTCCACTGTGGGCCACCAGTCTGCAGCTTCTTCTCTGGACCGTGCTCCCTCCTGCCACGTTGCAGATCAGCAAACAGGTGGGGAACCAGAGAGGCTGGAGGGAGTTCCCTGACTCTCCCCCCAGACCAGTGGTGAGGGCCCTAGAGAAGGATGTGGCCTTTGCAGGGGTGCGGCTAAGGCACCCGGATGTTAGGGTTCCTGCTGGGAGCTTAGCCTCACCCTGTTTGCTCAAGGAGGGGCTAGAGCAGGTGAGTTAGCCCAGCAGGGGCCAGATGGAAGCCCTCCCTCCTTCAGCCTGGGCTCCTAAAGCAGCTGTGTTCATTTAGGGAGGCAGAAGGGGCTGTCCTTGGGAGAGGCAGACAGTGTGGTAAAGGAAAAAGCGACCAGGTGCCTCAATCTCAGAGTTGGTGGTTCAAGTCCCAGTTCTGCCATTTGCTACCCATGTGGCTGATAGTCTTGCCTTCCTGAGCCTGTCTTCCTCACCTGCACGAAGATAAGAATAATAGCTCAGATCCCCTAGAAAGGGCCAGTGTCAGTGACTTTTTTTTTTTTGTAAAGGCCTTCAGTCTTCTTTGGGAAACCAGAAGGAATTAGGTGGGGAAAGGGGTGAAACTTTAATACAGCGGGAGCCAGGAGGCCTTGAATCCCACTGCAATCCCTCTCTAGGGTCCAGGAGATCAATAGGTAGAGCTAAGAGCTTCCCCAGTCAGCCTTCCTTCTTTCTCCATCTCCAGAGGGCCCAGGAGTCACAGCCAGCCCTACCTGGGGCAAGGACAAGGGGTGGTCCGAGGCCTCTCAGAGGAGGTGGCTGTTTCCCACTGCAGGTGCAGACCCTCAGTCCGGAGAGCCTCCTGCTCGTGTCTACCCTGGATGGGAGTCTCCACGCACTGAGCAAGCAGACAGGGGACCTGAAGTGGACGCTGAAGGATGGTGAGCAAGGGGTGGTCACTCCTTTCTCCTTGGATCCTGAGTTAGGGTGGTGTCACTATGACATAGAGGATAAGAACATAAGATCTAGAATTCCACAAGCCAGTATCTGTAGGCAGCTTCACCACTTATCAGCTGTGTGGCCTTGGGAAAGCCACTCTACCTCTCTGAACATCAGTGTCCTCTCCTATAAAATGAAGCCAAGGGTAATGCCCGCCTCCCCACAGAGTCCTCAGGAAGATCATAATACACTCACGTCAGATGCTTGTGTTGGTGTCTGGCACCCAGTAAGCACCCAGTGAATAGGAGCTATGCTTCTCAGTGGGGAGTGCAAAGGGGGTGACTCATGTTCCTTGTTCCTGTCCCTGCAGATCCCATCATCCAAAGGCCAATGTACATCACAGAGTAAGTGAACCTGTGGCCTTTTAAGGAGAGGGCATCTGGGAGATGGGGGAGCCAGAGTGTCCAGAGGGAGTTTGGATGGGGGTGGAGGGTGCATGATGGACGTTAGGGAGGGGAACTGGGCCTGGAGCTCTGTGTGCCTCCTGCAAGGGTGGGCTCCTACTAGCTAGGAAGTGGGAGGGAAAGGGCACCTTCGTGAAACCAGGGGACTTGCATCCAACCCTCCCCCGCCCCCATTCCTCTCTGCTCTACAGAACAGCCTTTCTCTCAGATCCAGCTGATGGCAGCCTGTACATCTTGGGGACCCAGAAACAACAGGGATTAATGGTGTGTGTCCTTCAGCGCTTGTGGATGAGAGTGGTGGGGCTTCTGTCAGGCAGAGCACTGAGGGGACAGAGGGAGCAGCATGGTCAGAATCTGAGTCCTGCAGAGGGTGAGTCAGGGCCCCGGGCGTATTACAGGAAGGAAGCCTGTCTGGAGGGACCTGTTGGAGGGGCTTGTGGGGGTGGCTCTGGCTACGTTTCTGGCTACGTTTGCGAAGTGGGCCGACAAGGGGGCTTTTCCAGGACTCTGCATGCTTCAAGGGGAAACCTATGTATCAGTTAGCTTTTACTAAATAATGAATGGCCCCAAACTCAGTTTACTTAACTCACAACTTTGTGGGATCACAACAAGTTAGACGGGGCGGTCTTGATTGAGCTTGCTTAAGCATTTGTGGTCAGCTGCTGGTCAGCTGGATGGCTCCTGTTTTGAAAGCTGCTTCTGGTTGGCTGGCCTTGGACAGAGGCCGACAGAGGCCACAGGCCACGTGAGTCTCATCCTCCAGCAGGCAAGCCTGCTCTTGTTTACACGGCACCAACAAGGGAACTAAAAGCAGCAAGGGAGGCAAGGCCAATGCACAAGAACTTCTCAAGCTTTGCTATTATCACATTAGCTAAAGTCTCATCAGAAATGTCACATGGCCAAGCACAGAGGAACAGGAGAGATTTGTGGCCATTTTTTCCACCTTCCACGTCAGGATTGTGATGGGGGCTATTTAACGTGCCTCACGGGGAATAGGGTGGAATATGCTTTGTCAAAATTCTGACTGTGTCAGGAAGACTGCCTGCCAGAGAGGTCTTAAGAGGAGCATTAGAAGTTGAATTGGTAAGAAATGTTATTTGTGAGTCAGGCAAGGTCCCAGGGGCAAACAACGGGCACACTCAATAGGATAGCTTGAGGAGATCTTGTCGAAAGGAGTGCTTACAAAGGTGTGGGCAGAGTGAGGTTTCCACACTGTTTAACGGTGGGGGGCCATTATCAGCCCTAAGCTCAGAGGGACAGGACGGAGTAGTGACCACAACCTGAGCCAGAGGGAGGGTGAGAAGAGGGCCACCTGGCAGGAGCTGAGGCCTTTGGTGGGGGGTCGTGACACATCCAGGCCATGATGAGTTTGTGGAGAGGAGACAGGGATACATGCCCAACCTCACACTAAAAGCCAAAGCATGTGGCATCCACTGATGTCATTCAAATGAGTGTGTTTTGGGGGTGGGGTGGGAGGGAGCAGGGTGGAAAGGGGTGGGGAATGGATCTCCAGTCATGTCAGGGAGAGCCGTCAGCGGTCACACGGCTCCGCCCACTTCCCTGTGTCTAGGGTGAAGTTCAGGGGCCCTGACAAAGCATGTCACATCCTCCATGATCTGGGCCCTCTCACCCCTGCAGCCTCCTCTCTCCTACATGCATTCACACACACACCGTCCAGCTTGATATGCCAGCTCCGGGGCTTCACCCAAATTGTCCCCGACGGCTGGAACACTCCTCTACTTCTGGCTGCCAGCAGGAGGGCAGGGGGGCGAGGGGGCAGGGGGCTCTGTGCTGGTGCCCTCCTGGACACTAAGCTGCTGGAGGCTCCATCTCAGCCTGAGCTTCTCAATCACCAAAGCAGAAGAGGCAAATGTGACTCACACACAGATTCTCAGCGTCCCTCATGGCAGTGACATGTGTCTGCTCTCCTCCCCTCCTGCTGGCTAAAGCAGGTCTCAAAGTTGTACCTACTTGAAGCAGAGAAGGCAGTCCAAGCCCACCAGAAGCCAGAAGAGCCACAGTATTTGTGAGAGGTGTGCCCGTTCCCCAGCTCTTTCTTGTTCATCCCTCCAGTCCCAACACAAAATCCAGACTCCTTCCCAGTTCGTGATGTTGCCTCCAGCCCCCTCACCTCCATCACCCCACCCCCCTCCAGTCCCTGCAGGCACACTGGCCTCTCTGGTGCAGAGTGGTGAGCTCTCCCTGCCTCTGCACTGGCTGTCCCCCTGCCCAGAGCACTGTTCCTCCATGTGTCCCTGTGGCTCACTTCCTCACCTACCACGCCAGCCGCCTCATGAAAACTGGTATCTCAGATCACTTTGTAGCCTAGTTCTCTGGGTTTGTTTTTTTTTATGGTATGTGTATTTTTTGTTTGTTTATTCTCTCTCTCCCACACACACCAGAAATCTAACTATAGAAAGGAACTTGATTGGTCTTGGTTACTGCTAGGTCCCAGCATTGAATGGTTGACGAATGAAGGAAGGAAGGAATCTCCTCCAGCAGCTTTTCAGCTCCTCAGCATCTGCAGTAGGTGCCCTCAGTTTCTCTCAGGAACACTAACCACACCACAGCAATTACAGATGGTAATGACCTCTTTTGTGGTTGGTCCTGTGCCCCCAGGAAGACCCAGTCCTCTTTCCCTCAGTGCTGTGCATGCCTGGGGTGCTGTCTGGCAACAGCTTTGTATGTGGAGTTTGGGGATTTTCTATATGTGTAACTTTTCATTTTTACATAATTTCAAATAGAAGAAAAAAATGAAAGAATAGTACAAAAATGTCTTTATTCCTTTTACCCAAATTCATCATTTTTAACATCTTATCACATTTGCTTTGCTCTCTCTAGGTAGATGATAAACAGATAAACACAATGTCAAGAATATTACATATGTATATATAAAATTTCTTTTTCTGCCCTGTCTGGTGTGGCTCAGTAGATGGAGAGCTGGCCTGCAGCTGTGAACTGAAAGGTCATTGGTTCGATTCCCACTCAGGGCACACGGCTGGCTCGCAGGCCAGGTCCTCAGCTGGGGGCGCCTGAGAGGCAACAGATAGATGTATCTCTTTGTGTGTGTGTGCGTGTGTCTTATAAACATGATAATTTTTTAAAATATATTTTATTGATTATGCTATTACAGTTGTCCCATTTCCCCCCCTTTATTCCCCTCCACCCTGCACACCCCTTCCCACCCACATTCCCCCCTTTTAGTTCATGTCCATACATATAACTCATACATATAAGTTCTTTGGCTTCTACATTTCCTATACTATTCTTAACCTACCCCTGTTTATCTTCTACCTACCATTTATGCTTCTTATTCCCTGTTCCTGTTCCTCTCTCCTCCCTCCCCTATTCCGCTGATAGCCCTCCATGTGATCTTCACTTCTGTGATTCTGCTGCTGTTCTAGTTGTTTGCTTAGTTTGTTTTTGTTTTTGTTTTAGGTTTGGTTGTTAATAACTGAGAGTTCATTGTCATTTTACTGTTCATATTTTTTATCTTCTTTTTCTTAGATAAGTCCTTTTAACATTTTATGTAATAATGGCTTGGTGGTGATGAACTCCTTTAACTTGACCTTATCTGGGAATCACTTTATCTGTCCTTCCATTCTAAATGATAGCTTTGCTGGATAGAGTCATCTTGGGTATAGGTCCTTGCCTTTCATGACTTGGAATACTTCTTGCCAGCCCCTTCTTGCCTGCAAAGTTTCTTTTGACAAATCAGCTGATAGTCTAGTGGGAACTCCTTTGTAGGTAACTCTCTCCTTTCCCCTTGCTTCTTTTAGAATTCACTCTTTATCTTTAATCTTGGGTAACTTAATGATGATTTACCTTGGTGTGTTCCTCTTTGGGTCCAACTTCTTTGGGACTCTTGAGCTTCCTGGACTTCCTAGAATTCTATTTCCTTTGCCAGATTGGAGAAGTTCTCCTTCATTATTTGTTCAAATAAGTTTTCAATTTCTTTCTCTTCTTCTTCTCCTTCTGGCACCCCTATGATTCAGATGTTGGAATGTTTAAAGTTGTCCCAGAGGTTCCTAAGCCTCTCCTCATTTTTTTGAATTCTTGTTTCTTCATTCTGTTCTGGTTGAATGTTTATTTCTTCCTTCTCCTACAAACCATTGATTTGAGTCCGGGTTTCCTTCCCATCACTGTTAGTTCCCTGTAGATTTTACTTTATTTCACATAATGTGATTTTCATTGCTGCCTTGGTCCTTTTTTTGCTGTTGAAGTACCCAGTGAGTTCCTGGAGCATCCTGATAACCAGTGTTTTGAACTGTGCATCTGATAGGTTGCCTATCTCTTCCTCACTTAGTTGTATTTTTTTTCTGGAGCTTTGAACTGTTCTTTCATTTGGGCCTTTTTTTTTTTTTTTTGTCTCAGCACATGTGTTACATAGTAAGGGGCGGAGACTTAGGTGTTTACCAGGGCAGGGCAACCCACATGGCTGCATTTTGATGCTGTGGGGGAAGGGTCCGAGAGGGAACAGTGTAACTTGTTCTGCTCTCTGCCAGTTTCTAGTCACTTCTCTGGCTCTCCACAATCAAATGGGGCCCTTCTGGTGCTGACTCCTGGGTGGGTGGGCTTGTGTACATTCTAGGACCCTGTGGGTCTCTCCAACAAACTCTTCTGTGTGGCTGAGAGTGTCTCCCACTGCCACTTCAACCCCCACAGGTGTTTTCAGTCAGAGGCTTGCAGGCTTTATTTCCCTGTGCTGGAACCCTGGGTTGTACGGTGTATCTCGCTCCCCAGTTGTTTCTTTCAGTTTATCTGCATGCAAATGTGGAACCACCCAGTCCACAAGCCACCACTTTGCTCATCCCCACCCCTCCTACCAGTCTGGATGAGTGTTTCTTCTTTAACTCCTTGGTTGTTGGACTTCCATACAGTTCGATTTTCTGTAAGTTCTGGTTGTTTTTTGTTTTTAAATTTGTTGTTGTCCTTCTTTTGGTTGTATGAGGAGGCACAGTGTGTCTACCTACACCTCCATCTTGGCCAGAAGTCCAGTGTATCTTTTGAATATCAGTGTTTCTCTCCCTCTCTTTCTCTATCCCTCCTCCTCTCTCTAAAAAGAAATAAATAAAATCTTTGAATAAAATCTCTTTTTCTGAACCATGCATTCAAGACTGAGTTACAGACATTATACCCTTTATTCCTAAAGTGGCACTGTGTATTTCTAAGAACAAGGACTTTTTCCTACATAGCCTGGGTATGAATGAATAAAATAAGGAAACAACATTGATGCAATAGCATTATGTAATCACAGCCCATGTTCACTTTGTTCAGTGTTCCAGTGGTGCCCTTTCTTGTTTCCTAGTCAAGGATTTGAACTGGGCTTGCCATAGCATTTAGTTGTCATGTTTCTCGGAATCCTTAAGTCTGGAACAGTTCCCCAGCTTCTCTAAGCCTCTCTGGAAAATGGAAACAATAATAATTGTACTTTATAAATAGGTTGTATGAGTTTTTCTGCTCTTACTCCTTTCTGGAACTTTTCCATCTCCTCAGAAACTGCCATTCACCATCCCTGAGCTGGTTCATGCCTCCCCATGCCGCAGCTCAGATGGCGTCTTCTACACAGGTAAGCATCTCTCCAGCCTGTGGGCTCAGGTCCAGGAAGCTGGGACAGGAACTAAAGCCATGACAGGCCAGCCTGGCACAAAATGGTCATGCTGCACACCCTCTCCCAGGCTGTCTTGAGGGCTGACACACGTTCTACCTCCACAGGCCGAAAGCAGGATGCCTGGTTTGTGGTGGACCCTGAATCAGGCGAGACACAGATGACACTGACCACAGAGGCCCTTTCTACTCCCCGCCTCTACATCGGCCGCACGCGTGAGTCAGACCCCAGTTCTGGGCAGCCCCTTCTTTTGCTGTGCCCAGGCCTGGCAATTGCTCTTTAACTTGAATTGGGCCAGTCTGTCAATTTATCAGCCAATAAACATTTCACTGAACACTGAACAAAGAGCAGAGGATAGAGCAGTAGTCAGGATAGACCTGGTTTCTGCCCTTGTGATGCTCACAGACTCCACCCCAGGCTGGGAGCTCAGAACCCAACCCTCACAAGATGACACCCTCTGAGCTGGGGGATGGGAGGAGTATCACACAGGCCTGCGTGATAGTCTTGCTTCTGGGTGTCCTCAGAGTACACGGTCACCATGAATGACCCCAGAACCCCTGACCTTCGCTGGAATACCACCTACCGCTGCTACTCAGCAACCCCCATGGACGTCTCCCCTGGAAAATGTGAGTACCACCTTTCTCTGGCCCCATCTTGGAGCAACGTCCTCAATTCAGAGAACCCTATGTAGCATCCATGACCAAGCCCCTCCACATTCTGATCTATTTGACCTTCTCAGGGGTCCCACATGAATGATACACCCTTGATAGATGACCCTAAATGGCCCTCCTCAAATGACCCCCCTCAACACCCAGCATGATCGTCCTGTATCCTGAGCAGCCCTAACATCTTCACTCCTTCATGCTCCAAGTGAGCCCAACCAGGTCACCCTGGGTGATTCCTTATATTCTGGGTGACCCCAAGCAACCCACATACATCCTGAGCACTCCCCTCATGTCCTAACTGAGCCCCAATGTTGAAGGACCCCTGACAGATAACCCTAAGTGACCTTTTCCCAGATAACCCTGACCACATTCTTGATGTTATGACTATTCTACCAGACATCCTGAGCAACCTCACAGGGACCCCTAGGTAACCCCTGGTGCGTTGACTCCGTCACTTCACAAGACATCAAAAGTACCAGCCCCAGGGCCCCTGAGTGACCTCTTTCACACGCTAAAGGATACCCAAGTGACCCACATGCCTGCAGGCCATCCCGATTACCCATCCTAAGTCATTATTCAGAGCCTAGGTGGCTGACTACTCCACATCCTAACTGGTCTCTCTCAAGTAACATGTGAGTCACCTTCAGATGACCCTGATTGACCCCTACATTCCACAGAGCTCCCAGTTGACTCTGACGGATCCAAGTGCCCCAGGGCACTTTGATTGACCTTCCCATATCCTGCAACCCTCCAGGTGATCTCACCTGAACTCCACACACTTGAGTAGCCCTCCTGATGGCCCACCCTCAGAGCAGCTCCCCCACCCCAAGGTACTCTGAGGTACCTCACGTTAGAGCTCCCCGATCACATCTCCCCAGCCATCTTTCTTGGCAGACATGAGCCACCTGGCATCCTGCGGGATGGGCCTGCTGCTAACTGTGGACCCAGGAAGTGGGGTGGTATTGTGGACACAGGACCTGGGTGTACCTGTGACGGGCATCTACACCTGGCACCAGGACGGCCTGCGTCAGCTGCCCCATCTCACACTGGCTCGGGACACCCTACACTTCCTCGTCCTCCGCTGGGGCCACATCCGACTGCCTGCTTCAGGTCCCCAGAACACAGCCACCCACTTCTCTGTCTTGGACATCCAGCTGATGTAGGTGCCTATGCCTGGGGACTGGGGAGGACCCTCTGGAAGTGTTGTAGCTCAGGCCCAATTGGCAACGTGATGTCTGACCCTGACATACTAGTACAGTTGAACCAGGGGTCAAAATATCAACCAAACTTGTTGATAAATAACCAGTGCCCTGCGCCACTCCTTGTGCGCTCCAGGACCTCCTAGGTAGCTCTACTGTTCAGCAATTGACAGGGTAAAATGTGGCTTAGGAGGTTGTCTCCAGGTCTCCACTCCAGTCCTACCACTGGCACCTGTTCTGCTTGGGAGGTGCTGTGCCTTATTGATTGTTAAAGACTGTCACCCTGCCTTATAGAACTAAAAAACTTTAAGTCCCCATCTTGGGGAGCCAAGTGATAGACTGGGAAAGTCAGGGATTAGGCACTCATTCAATTTGTTCTGCAAATATTAATTGAGCACTTATTCCATATCAGCCATTTGTTAGGCTCTGTAAGTACAGTAACACAGCCAGCGTTCCTACCTACGGAAATCTCAGAGTCTAGTAGAGGAGATAGGTATGTAAAGAGGCAATTATAATATTATAAGGGATAAGAGAAGAATAGGTTTGCCATGGGAATGTATAGGAAGAATACCTAAATTGAGACTGGTGGCGGGAGGCAGTCATGGAATGCTTCCTGGAGGAAGGCACATCCAAGCTAAAACCTAAAGGATAAATAGGAAGGGAGGGAGGGAGAGAGGGAGAGCACACTTCAAAACAAACATTTATTATCTTTCAAGAATCTGTGGGTGAGCTGGGTGGTTTTCTGGTCTGGGAGGCCTTTGTTAATATGTGCAGTCACCTGGTGGCTTGGCTGAACCTGGATGACCTAGGACGGTCGCACTCACCTGTCTCATAGTTGGTGAGCTGTTTGGCTGAGAGAGTGTCAGATAATGTCTCTCATGCCCCAGCAGGCTGGCCTGGTTTTCTTCCCGGGGTGGTCTTGGCTCCAAAGAACACTACGAGAGGACAAGTCTCTTACACAAGCACTTCTCAAGCCTCTACTTGTGTCATACCTACTGTTGTCTCATTGTCCAGAGCAAGTCAGATGGCCGAGCCCAGAAGTGACGTGGGAGGGGACAGTACAGGAACATGAGTGCAGCAGTAACTGAAACCACCCACCACCATTACTCATCTCTCTTCCCTGTCCTTCCCCTACTAGGATGACGCTGTATGTAGGGAAGGATGAAGCTGGCTTCTATGTTTCCAAAGCACTGGTTCACACAGGGGTGGCCCTAGTGGTGAGACGGGGTCTCTGAGGGGGCAGAGAGAGGGGGTGGAGCAGGAACCCTCCCTCGCTCATGACTCTCCATCTTCTGCCACAGCCTCGTGGACTGACCCTGGCCTCCACGGATGGCCCCACCACAGATGAGGTGACGCTCCAAGTCTCAGGAGAGCGAGAGGGCTCACCTAGCACAGCTGTCAGATACCCCTCAGGCAGTGTGGCCCTCCCTATCCAGTGGCTGCTCATTGGTGAGATTCCCTCGCTCAGATTTGGCATAGATGAAGATGAAGGACCTGTGACCTGGATTCGGAGCAGGAAGGCTGAGGTCACCTGCAGCCCATCAGCTTTTTCCCTGCCCCTTAGGACACCATGAGCCACCCCCAGTCCTGCACACAACCATGCTGAGGGTCCGTCCCACCCCAGGGAGTGGAACTGCTGAAACCAAACCCTCCAAGAGCATGCAGTCTCCAGCCCTCTTATTGGAGGTCAGTGCTGAAAGGTCAGACAGCCTAGAGGGAGACTAGGCCAGGGGGTGGGCAGCCACTAGACATTTTCCTTAGGCTTCTAGGAATAGTATTTGGGGTGGGTCACTTGACCCCACATAATTCCCCAGAATAAAAGCACTTGTTGTTAGAAGGGTCAAAAGATATTGGTCATCTGAATTGTGAAACATCAGTCACAGTTTTCTTTATTCTTCTTCAGTCTCAGAGTTACACAGAGTTCATCAAGTGAGGAATCAAAACAGAAAAACTACAAAAGTTTTCTCCTTGGAGAGGGTTGGACAAGAATCACTAGTAGTTCAAGGTTAGAAGGAATAGACATGATTTAGAGCAATAATTCTCAAATCTGTCTGCTCATTAGAATCTCCTGGATGCCCACCCCTTCCCCACTGAATTAAGAATCTCTGGAGGCAGATATTTGCATTTTTGGTAATTCCCCCCAAAGTATTTGTATTTTTTAGTGACAACCCAGGAGACGCTGGTCATCAGCTGGGTTTGGAAGCCCAGTCTCCTGGAGCACCATGATACTTCAGCACCACGGAGAGAGCCCGGTCCCCCCAACAAGGGCTGCTCACTCACTGCTGCTTATGCTAAGCCCAGCCCTGTACTGGGCAATGAAGAGTTAGGGGTTCCCCAGTGAGAGGGGTTGGTTGCAAAGACTGAAATCCCCTTTGTCCCCAGCTCCTGAGCCTGAGTCGGGAGGAACCTTGGGACCTGGAGCTGCACCCTGAAGAGAAAACTTCAGACTCGGATTCAGGACTGGGTCCCCAAGACCTGCTGGCAGCCAGCCTTACTGCAGTCCTCCTGGGAGGGTGGATTCTCTTCTTGATGAGGCAGGTAAGCTCACCACCCCAACCTCACGTCTGCCTTAGGGTACCCTAGGGACAACTGCTCCTCCTCTGCAAGACCACTCAGCAACTGTCTCACCCAGCTCCGCTTCTGCCCCCTGCCTTCCGCCCAGCAGCTCCCCAAGCCCCTGTTACTGTGCTTTGTGTGTTCATGATCCAGTGCAGGCGGTCTCAGCCACAGCTGCTGGGCCCACCAAAGACCAGGGCTTGGCCAGGGCCGAGCTCCTGTAGGCCCTTGTGTTTCAGCAGCAGCAGCTGGCGGAGAAGCAGCAGCAGGCTCCCCTGGCATCTGCAGACCCTCCTGCCATCTCACAGGATGCTCTGTCCCAGCTCTCGGGGACCACCCCACAGGACCAGAAGAGGCTGCAAAGCCCCTCTGAGCAAACCCAGCCACCTGAAGACCCTGAAGGTGAGCTTAAATAAACAGGAAAGGGTATTGTCAGGGACAGAGAAAAGAGAGGAGCTGGTTTAGCTTTAAAGTCAGTTTATTAGAAGCCACAAGTGGGGTAGCTAAGCCTGAATGAGTTAATAAGAGAGTATTTCGAATGGGGCCTGCTATGAAGTTGAGCACTCTAGACGTGTCTGCCATCTTTTTTTATTACCGTCATTATTTTCAAGGATTATGGGTGCAGATAGAACTGGGTGTGAATCTAGCGCCTCTGTCTGCTAACTCTCACGACTTGCTTGCCCCCTCTGAGCCTCAGCATTCCCATCTGTCCCGTGGAAATAAGAACAACCACCGCATTACATTGCCTCACTGGGAGAGGTCGCCACCACCACCATTTATTAAACCACACCGAGGCAATGGTGTGTGTGCCAAAATAATATCATATTTGGTAACAATAATAGTGAATTACCCAGGTACCATTTGGTACCTTCCCCTCTTCAAGGCTTTTAATTTTTTTAACATTCTTCTTTTTTTCTCAATTTACTCCTGCGAGATGCCCCTCAGGGCCTTCCTCATGCTTTCACTGGTCTGCTTCTTCTATTCTGGGCTTTTTATTCTGCTTCTTTGGCTCTGGGCTGGGTTGTCCTTCAGTCCTTTGCATAAGCTGCTGGAGTTCACCCCATATGTAGCTCAGAGATCTGGTGCTTTTCCCAACTTTCTCCTGTGTGTTCACCTTGCCTCCAAGGAAAGGGAACTGCTCCCCTTCCTCAGGGGTCAGTTCCCCTGGAAAGTTCCCACCGGAGTCCTCTTCACTGAGCCCTGAAAGTCGCAGTGCCCGTCACTTTACTGGCTGTGGGTAGGTTTCATTGCACCCTGAAACACTCATCTCCTTGGACCTGCTGACTCGAGCAGAGTCGTCCCCAAACAACCCAGGTGTTTTTCGTCAAATGGCTCTGCAGTTCCTCCTTGCCATTGTCCTTCTGTTGTCCCTTGCCCGCAGCCCGTGAGACCCCAGTCATTGACATGATGTTAACTCCTTCCACAGCTGTCTCCTCAACTACCTTATGAGTCAGTATTAGCAATAATCCCTGGAGGAGCAGAAAAGAGGATGTTGGACCCCAGGCCTGGCTCAGCCAGGCCACCTCGTTAATATAAAACACCTCATTTTGTTTACTCACCATAAAAAAATAACCGAAGTGATGTCAGTGCTTCAAGACAAGAACCCAAGAAAATACAACACCCAGAAGGAGCCTGGTGCCTCCATTATGGCTCTGTGGTACCAGTCTTTATATCATACTGGATTTCCTCTGTTATTACTTTTTAAAGATTTTATTTATTTATTTTTAGAGAGAGCAGAAGGGAGGGAGACAGAGGGGGAGAGATCGGGAAACATTGATTGCCTCTCACACACTCCCAGCTGGAGACCTGGCCCGCAACCCAGGCTGGGAATCGAACCAGCAACCTTTCCATTTGCAGGCTGACACTCAATCCACTAAGCCACACCAGCCAGGGCCTCTGTTGTTATTATTTTTTAAAACTTATTATTTCACTTCCCTTGTTTCAAGTGCTGATAAACTCTTAACTTTGGTGTTTTCATGACCTCTAGGCAAAGCCCAGGGAGGACAGGCAGTTTTTAGGTGGCGTGATAAATGCTGTGATGGCGAGGTCACACAGGGGGCTATGTGAACACAGAGAAGGGCACCTAGCTCAGACGTGGGGAAATAGTAGGTGTCCCTGAGGCGATGGCTAAGCTCTGGTCCCAAGGATCAGAAGTAATTGCCCAAGCGACCTGGGGGCAGTGCAGAGGGAGTGTCCAGGGCACACCAACACCACCAGCAAAGGCCCAGAGGTGAGGGAAGGCAGGGCGTACAGCCGGGAAGCTAAGAGGAGCATGCCAGCTCATGCCCATGTGCAGGCCAGCTGCACAAAGTAAAGGGGCAAAGCTGCCACGGAGAAGGGACAATGGGGAGTAGCTGGGGCTGGAGCAAACTGGAGAGCAGGTGCCTTGTCTAGACTGCTTCACGGATGAGAAAACCAAGGTCACAGCAGTCAAGCCCATGCCCAAGTGCACACACAGAGTAAGTGGCAGCACCAGGCATTGGACTCAGACAGTCGGGCATGAGGATGGGCATGGGAGGGGGAAGTCTGAAGCAAGGTGAGGGCAGGGTGGGTCTGGACGGGGCAGTGGTGGCTCCCTGAGACCTCACCCTCCTCTTCCCCTAGCTGAGCAGCTCACTGTGGTGGGGAAGATCTCCTTCAACCCCAAGGATGTGCTGGGCCGCGGGGCAGGCGGGACTTTCGTTTTCCGGTAAGTGGCAGCCAGGAGCCAGGATGGGGGTGTGGCCCTCACAGCTCTTTCAGTACCGCCCCTTGGGGAGCTGTTCTCTCAAGGATCCCCCAGGTGGGTGCAGGCTGGTGCCTTGCGCCAGCCCTAAGTTTTCCTTGATCTGCCTTCTCTGAACCTCCATTTTCCCATCTACCAGGGGACAGTTTGAGGGGCGGGCAGTGGCTGTCAAGCGCCTCCTTCGTGAATGCTTTGGCCTGGTCCAGCGGGAGGTCCAGCTGCTGCAAGAGTCAGACAGACACCCCAACGTTCTCCGCTACTTCTGTACCGAGCAGGGACCCCAGTTCCACTACATCGCCCTGGAGCTCTGCCCTGCCTCCCTGCAGGAGGTGAGGCTGCAGTGCAGGGAGGTGCAGATAGTGGCCTTGAGGTCCTTGGCTGCAGAGTGACTTTTGCCCCTCTCTGCTCCTCAGTATGTGGAAAGCCCAGAACTGGACCGCTGGGGCCTGGAGCCCGAGACAGCACTGCAGCACCTCATGTCTGGCCTGGCCCACCTGCATTCCTTACACATAGGTATCCACCCACCTCCTGTTCCCTGCTGCCACCCCTGTCTTCCTCACCTCCTCTCTCAGCTGCCTTCCACTGTCACAGTGCACCGGGACCTGAAGCCAGCCAACGTGCTCATCACGGGGCTTGACAGCCAGGGCCGAGGCAGGGTGGTTCTCTCCGACTTCGGCCTCTGCAAGAAACTGCCAGCTGGCCACTGTAGCTTCAGCCTGCGCTCAGGTGTCCCCGGCACAGAGGGCTGGATAGCACCTGAGCTCCTTCAGCTCCTGCCCCCAGCCAGCCCTGTGAGTTGTCACGTTGCCCTGATCCAGTGCCTCTCATGCCCAGGGTCCTGCTGTGCGAGCTTGAACCTGCTTCTTCATCTATGAAGGGGGATAATTAATCCTTTCTTAGAGCAGTGGCCCTCGACCAGGGTCTCTTTCACCACCTAGGGGGCACTGGACAATGTCTAGAGATATCTTTTTGGTAACCACACTTGGTGGTTGGGGGGGCAGTTGTTACTGACATCTGGTGGGTAGAGACCAGGACACGCCATTTGGTACCTTCCCCAACTTTTAGCAACGATGCTGCTAAATATCCTGGGACTATCCCTCCATAACAGAATACGATCAGGCCTAAAGTGCTGAGGTTAAGAAACTGAGCTATAATGGTTTTAATTCTTCACTGTGCTGCAGAATCACTGGAGAACCTAAAAAAAAAATCAGCTGTCCAGGCCCCACATTCAGTGATTACAGCCTGATTAGCTAGGGTAAAGCCTCAGGGTTTTCAGGTGTAGCCAGGGTGGACAACCACTGGGGTTGATGGTCTGGGGAGCATCCAATGAGCCGATATAGTGAAGCACAGAGCAGTGTCTAACCCCAGAGACATGTGAGATCGAGGCCCCGGAAGTACAGATTACTGAGCCATCAGTGTGTGTAGGAGTTGTAGTCATGGGCGCAGCTGAGAACAGCACAAAATAGTGTCTGTGTGTAGTGACAGCCACTAGGCAAAGCCACCCCTATCCCTGAAGTTTAGAGAAAGCTAGAAGTGGCAACCTGGAGGCCCACGGACCACAAGCATTGTTAGGAGCCTGTACCGGTTCTTTTGATTTTTAATTAGTGCCCAATAGTTTAACTTTTGGGAAATTGCACTTAAATATCTGAGTTTCTGGATCTTCTTGGGAAATGAGAGCTCTAACACCCCAAGAGAGTGCCTTGAGGGCAACCAGCTGCTGGCTGTGGCAGAGGCCCCTCCGCCGCCTCATCGCCTCACGCCTGGCCAGCTTTGCTCATGCTACCTGCTAGAGCTGGAGGAAGGACTCCTGGAAGCCTGAACTAGGAGCTCAGTAGGGACAGATTTGGGATGAAAACCATGGACCCTTTTCAATGGCGCGGAGGGAGGGGATTTGGGGCCAAGGAGATGCCTCCCTGGAAGCACCCCTGAGTTCTACCCTGAACCAAACTCCCATGGGAGAATTCAGCCAGGCAGGCTCCTGGAAGCGGACTTCCTGCTAACGCTTTTCTCCGACCCCAGACCAGCGCAGTGGACATCTTCTCTGCAGGCTGCGTGTTCTATTATGTGCTTTCCGGTGGCAGCCACCCTTTTGGAAAGAGTCTTTATCGCCAGGCAAACATCCTGGCAGGGGCTGCCTGTCTGGCTCACCTGGAGGAAGAGGCCCACGGTGAGCAGGACCTGGCCCAGCAAAGGAGGGAGGGAGCCGTAAGTCTGGGCCATCTAAAGCCATCCCCTTTCTCCTGCAGACAAGGTGGTTGCCCAGAGCCTGGTTGAGGCCATGCTGAGCCCACAGCCGCAGGCACGCCCCTCTGCTCACCAGGTGCTGGCCCACCCCTTCTTCTGGAGCAGAGCCAAGCAGCTCCAGTTCTTCCAGGTTAGGGGAACTCTTGGGAATGGGCTCAGAAAGTCCTAAGTTTCGATCCTGAGTAACAAGAAAGGGGAAGCCAGATTGGTGGGAGGGGGGAGGGAGTTTTCTATCTGTGCCAGGCAACCTGGCTCCTTATCTAAACCAAGATGGGCCCCAAACTCCTTTGCCATTTCAGCCCTCCAGTCCACTCACCACCACCTCCCTGGCCCAGCTGCCCCTTGGGTGAGAGCACAGCATTGCTTTCACCTCTAGGTGTCACTCACGCTCTACCTGTGCCCAGAAAGCTCATTCCAACGTGTGTGACCTTGAACAAGGGACTCTACCTTTGAGCCTGCTTGCTCATCTGTAAAATGGAAAACAATAGTATCTACCTCATGGGTCGGGGGAGACCTGGTACAATAACATGGTGGGCAGGGAGTACTCCTGGCCTTGTGACCTCTGAACTTGGTCACAGGCTCAGGAGCTCTATGGGGGTCCTAGGACGTCAGTGACTGGCTGGAGAAGGAGTCTGAACAGGGGCCACTGGTGACGGCACTGGAGGCAGGAGGCTCCACCGTGGTCCGGGGCAACTGGCACAAGCACATATCGGTGCCACTGCAGTCAGGTAGAGGCCGGACGCTGGGCAGGCCAGGAAGGCCAAGGGAAGCCCAGTGGGGACAGCTTTGCCAATGATGTCCCTGCCCACAGATCTGAGAAGGTTCCGGTCGTACAAGGGGACTTCAGTGAGAGACCTGCTTCGCGCTATGAGGAACAAGGTGTGTTCTAGGGCTCAGGAGGGGCCTGGCTCCTGGCAAGGACTGGTCACCACTGAGTCAGGGCTGTACTTTAACCCTCCAGAAGCACCACTACAGGGAACTCCCGACGGAGGTCCGGCAGGCCCTCGGCAACATCCCTGACAGCTTTGTCCAGTACTTCACAGACCGTTTCCCACGGCTGCTTCTCCACACACACCGTGCCATGAGGAGCTGTGCGTCCGAGAGCCTCTTCTTGCCCTACTATCCACTGGCCTCAGGGGCCAGGGAGCCATGCCCAGGGGCAGCTGGGAGCTGAGGCCAGCCAGCCAGCCAGCCAGCGGAGGAGCTCGGCCTGGGGCTGAGGCTGGCCTCAGCATCAGAAAACACCCGCAGAGGCGTGGCAGCCTGGGGACAGATACTGCAGCAAAGACATGCAAAGAGCCTGGGTGCCAGGCACCCCTTGGAATACAAGAAAAAAAATTCTCATGTGTTTAATGTATATAAAGGCAAGGAAAGGACAGTCCTGAATCCAACAGCAATATTCTGTACATACGGCTGGGTTGAGAAGGGAGGGGAGGGGCCGCAGAACCCACACGCGAACACGTACAAAAATAACTTACACAGCAGCCCCCACCTGCTATGGCTCTCTCCACAGCCACCAGGGTTGGGGGCACACTATAAAAACCAGCACTGTGGGAGCTAACCACAACAGGCCAAGGTGCTGGTGGGGGGGAAAGGGCACCAGTCCAGAGGGGTCAGGCCTACGAGGAGGCCTTGAGGCGATTGGTGGCCGAGCGAGAGCTCAGCAGCTTGTCCACCATGGTGCGGGCATATCGGAGCCGACTGGCCAGCTCCTTGGAGCAGCCGTATTCCTCCAGGAGGCTGAGGCGGTAGGTGCGAAAGTCCCGCTTCTCATTAATGTAAGTCACGGCAGCCATCAGTGGGCACAGGATGAGCTTGGTGTGGTCCTGTGAGGGAAGGAAGGGGGTGGACAGACAGAATGATCGGTGGGTTCAAGGTGTAGGTGCTAGTGTAAGGAAACACAAGGAAGACAGCCCAGCTGGTTGAGGGGCCTCACTCCACTCCCTCCCTGCTGCCAAGAACAGGTCCCATACCTCCCACTCCCCATCCAGCTCCGTGAGCTCGATGACGGGTGCAGATGCCCTACTCTCCCTGCCCTGGCTCACCTGGAAGAAGTTGATCTGCACAGAGCCATTACTAAGGTGCAGGATGATGGCACTGCGGGTGCGAAACCAGGTACGCAGGTAGGGCAGCCGGGCCAGCTCATCACCCTCCCGTGGTGTGATATTGGCCCCCGCCTTCAGCAAGTGTTCACTCATGTAGTTTCGGAAGTACTTAAGTAGGGTGATCTAGTTGGAGAGTCAGGGAGGGAGTCCAGAGTTAGAGCCCAGCCCCTGGCACATCACCCGCTCCCAGCAGCAGCGGGCCACGTGGGCCAGCCAGAACTCGCCTTCTTCATCAAGGAGTTGGGGTGCGAATTCACGGTGAGGTAGGACTCTGTGCCATCACGCTCTATGTACTGCAGGCTGTCGCCGTCGTTATAAAGGATAAGGCGTGTCGAGTCATTGAAGAGCACCCCCACACTGTTGTCACACAGCTGGTATCCTGGTGGTGGTGGGGGAGACCTCAGAAAGGGGAGCAGGGAGCAGGGGAACATTGGGAGCTGGCACTGGGAGGTCTGGGATGGAGATAGGAGAGCTGAAAGAGGACTTTACAGCCAAAAAAGGCAAGAGCCTGTAACAAGTCAAGGGACCACAAGGCCATCCCTGGGCCACCCACCCAGTCTGGAGGAAACCTACCAAGGCCATACTTGTCTGAATAGTCCACCCACTTGCTGACCCAGAAGATGGGGATGCAGGCAGGATCCTCAGCCTCCTCTGGGATGGAAACAAACAGAGGACTGGTCAGAACCAGTCTCTTCATCTCAGGTGGCCTACACCAGGAAGGCTTGCTGGTCACCCCACCTGGGCTCAGTCAGGCAAGAGGCCTGGGGCCACACAGAGCAAAGCAAGGCCTCTGCTGCCAACAAGCTCAGACAAGCAGCAGGACAGAGCACCAAGTTCCACTCATTCATTCAGTGGACCCACTGAACCAAAGACCTGCTGTGTGCTGGGCACCGTCACAGGCACAGTGAGCGGCGACCAAACTCAGCCTTCGTGAAGCTGCATTCTAGTCACAGGGCCAGAGGCCAATCAAAATACAGAGAACAAAACATTTAAGCTGCCTCCATCATGGGGAGAGTCAATGGCTGACAGGTTACCCAGCTTTCCAGTTCTGAGTGATTAAAAGGCTGTAAGAGAGACAGTTTCACACACATCAAAATGTTACGCTCAGTGACAGCAATAATCCCTTCTTTTAAATACAGAAAATCAACATGGATGCTGGAATGTGTCAGGTGAGAGGTGCTACAGATAATATGAGGCAGGCATGGGGATGCCAAGTGCTAGGAGTGGGGACAGGAAATGCTAGTGAGGGGGGACATCAGAGAGGACATGTGAAAAACGAGAGAGAGTGAGCCACGAAGGTATCTGCAGGAAGAATGTCTCAGAAAAGACCGGGCAAGCAAAGCCCTGAGGCTGAGCATGTCCCAGGTCTATTTTTCTGACTGTCTTGAAAGCCAACCGGGAACCCTTTGAACAGCATGTGAGCGTGGGCCAGGGCAGCACGGTGAGGCGCTGGGAGACCAGGCACCTGTGGAGCCAGACCTTGGAGGGCCTTGGGCCCACTCACTGGGACTTAACCTACAGGACACAGGTGAACAAACATATCATGGGGACAGAAGCCTGGACAAGCCACTACTCTGTTGGCTGAGACTTCCCTGCCTTCTAGAGATGCCTCAGGCAACCTCCCCCCCAGACAAGTGCAGCGCCCACCTTGCCTCACCAGCCCCCGATCTGAGGGCTTAGAGGCATTGACGCTGTGCAGTTGCTGCAGCAAGTCACCAAGGTGGCAGTCCACTGCCTCACTGGTCTCTCGGCCTCCTGGCTCCTCCTTTTCTCGGGGCTGCTCAGGCATGGGGTTCTCTGTGCCTAGAAGATGAGATACAGTCATTGGTTGGGCGAAAAACTGGCAGGTTGGGAGGGGCACAGGATGTTCTGCCACAGCCGGTGCTCTCCCCAGAGAGAATCTCTTAGCTGCTATGGCTTTAGGTGAACTGAGCCACTGCCGGGTTATTAGAGCTCACACTCATTCATTGGTGCCTCCAGGGCCAGGCCAAGCCCACTAGCACGGCTTTACGGCCACACAGTTTTGGAAACTCAGAATAAAAAGTATCTTCAACATCCAGGAAAATGGGAGAGTCAGTAAACTGCAGACCAGCGGGATGAATTAAGCAGGCATTAGTGAAAAATGTAAGCGATTTCCATTCTTAAAATTTGCTTTATATACTTACATATGACCAAAAACGTCTGAAAAAACCCACGCTAAAACTTTAACGTGGGTTATATTTGAGTGATAGAAGCATGATTTTGTCTCCTTGTGTAATATCAAAGTCTTCTTTAAAATATTTAAAGATCAGGGTTTTCAATTTTAAAAAAACTATGCTGTGATAAAGACTTAAATGTGAAATAACATCTAGGATTTGCTTTTAAAACTCTAACCAAAAAAGAGAGGAGGAGGTGGAATAAATAAAAATATAGGCAAATAACTCCTGAAAATGGATGATAAATACATGAAGTTCATCATACAGTTCTCTGTACTTTTGTTTTTTTAAGATTTTATTTATTTATTTTTAGAGAGAGGGGAAGGGAAGGATAGAGGGAGAGAAACATCAATGTGTGGTTGCCTCTTGTGCACCCCCTACTGGGGACCTGGCCCACAACCCAGGTACGTGTCCTGACTGGGAATCGAACCGGGGACCCTTTGGTTCGCAGGGTGGCGCTCAATCCACTGAGCCACACCAGCCTGGGCCTGTACGTTTGGGTTAAAAAATTTCCAGTGTAAGAAGTTTTTTAAAAATGTTTTCTGTCCAAAAATTAAAGCCAAAAGAAGGAGAAAAAGCAATTCTTAAAATAATGCTATTACATGATAGCCCAAAGAAGAAATAAATGTCAGTTTACTTGAGATAAAAGAACACAAAGAATTATGTCAGTTCAGACTGACATAATCAAATAAATACATGGGAGAGAGGTGGCAGCTCTTCCTTACAGAATTCCAATGAACAAACATAGAAGGAGCAAGGAAAGAGAAACATCACTGCCAGACACCACAGTTCAAACTGCCACAGGCAGGATCCACCGTGACTGCTAAAATCACTGGGCAAAGTCTGAGGAGAAACAGGGCAGTCTCAAAGTAGGTCTGGACAAGGCATGTGTTAACTACAAAGGAAAAAATAATGAGCGAAGTGGGGAAGCCAATCAAACACCGCCATGACCAAGTGATCAAGACTGACATCACCAATAGAAGAAATGTCAAAAGTTAACACCAAAAGAAAAAAGGGAATCCTTAAAATAACAGAAACAAATGAACTTAATTCTAAATTGGTACATTCTGAATTGATGCTATATCCACACAGAGAAAAAAGTATCTCAAGTGATTTTTTTCACACTACATATCTTTAGTGAAATCTATTCCAAGGACAAATAGAGTTGCAAGAAAATAAAACATCATGTTGAAAAAATGTATGTATATTAATGTAAGGAAACAAGATTTTCAGCTTAAGAAAAAAGAAATACAAATATAAAATCAAAGAAGTAAAAATCCTATAACATTTTATTTGAGTCACACACTTAATAATTACCCAAAGAAAAGTAGTTACTTCACAGTGCAGAAAAAGATTGCTGTAAAAACAAGACGGTGCCAACATTAAATTTCCTGAACCTGGTAACTGTGCCATGTGCTGGGGTTCCATAAAAGAATCTTTGTTTTGGGGAAACAGATGTTGAAGTTGTAAAGGACAGGATATATACAACTTACTCACAAGTAATTCAGAAGAAAGACAGGCAGGGGAGTGACAAAGCAAATGTGAACACAAATGTGAACTGTGGCCCTGGCTGCTGTGGCTCAGTGGACTGAGCACTGGCCTGTGGACTGAAAAGCCGCCGGTTCAATTCCCAGTCAGGGCATGTGCCTGGGTTGCAGGCTGGGTCCCCAGCTGGGGGCGTGGCAACCAATCGCTGTTTGTCTCACGCATCATGTTTCTCTCCCTCTTTTTCTCCCTCCTTTCCCGCTCGCTAAAAATAAATAAAATCTTTAATTTAAAAAAATGTGAATTGCGAAGCTGAATAAAGTGGATACAGGCGGTTTTGTCTACTCCCACACCTATTCCTAAGTTTGAAATATAACAAGTTAAATAAAATGCTGAAAAGACATGAATTGGAAACACTACCATAAAGTCAGGGTCCACTCGCCCCATATTATGTATTTCCTAAGTCTGTCCTCTGAAGAGACCTGGAAACGACAACCACCTAAGAAGTGGCAAGTGGCTTTATAAGAAGATGTCCATCCTTTTAGAGAGAGGCACGCTGAAATTTACAGAGGTAAAACGGTAAGGTGTCTGGGATTAACTTCGAAAACTTCAAAGGAACAAAAAGAGGATGAAGAGCATGTGACAGAATCTTAATGACTTGAATCTGGGGGGTACGTGGGAGTACACTGCCCTAAATTCTACGTGAATATTTGAAAAGTTTTGTATTTTCTCAATGAACCATACAAGAGTGCTGTTAAGAATTTTTTCGAATGAGAATTTTTCAGGTGTGGCATTGAGTCCACTCTCCTCTTTCTGGGCCTGACAGGTGTGGTCCAGCCTTGTTAAGGTCTGTCTTTCCTGATATTTTGCCAGAGGAGGGTAGGGCCAGAGACTCAGGACCATGGCCTGTCCTAATGCACACCTGAGCTCGGGGGCCATCCACCCACACATCTAAAGCCTAGGCTCTTGGTGTGGAGGGCAGGGTCTGTTGTCTACCCAAAGCTTGTTTTACCTTTATTGAGGACTGAGAGAGGCTTCCGGTTGCTGGGGTCCAGGCTGCTGGGAGCAATGGAAAACCTGGGTGGAATGGTGAGGCAGGTGATGGGGAGACGGGCGGGGATATAGCCAGAGGTAAAAAACTCGTCATTGAGTAGCTCGTGGATAGTGGGCCGGGCACCGGGGTCCGTCTGAAGCATCTTCTGGATGAGGGAGGCAGCCACGGGGTTGATGTGCTGGAGTAGCGAGAGCAGGGCTGTAAGTGGGATGCGGCGGTGCCCCAAGTGCAGCGCTGCACCAGGGCTGCAGGCCCACCCCACACGCAGCCCTGGTGTCAAACAGACCCCAGTCAGTCACTGCCAACAATGCCAGGTTCCCCACCATCAGTTCTGCTGAGCTGACGAGTGTCAGACTCAGTTGTGAGAGTGGTTATCTCTCCTTCCTCTCCCATCTCAAGGTTGACTCAAGGCTATTTGTCCCAGTTTGCTACTGCACAACTCAAGCTGCTCTCCACTAGGGCAGCACCTGAGAACACAGGCTTTGGGGTGACAGAGACCTGGTTTAAGTCCCAGTTCTGCTCTTAATACCAGCTGTGACAAGTATCTTCATCTATAAAATGGGGACACGGCACCAAGCCTGATGAGAAGACTGCACGGGACACAGACCTAGCACAAGTCAAATGCATAGGAACAGCCCAGCATTAACTCTGCACTCACTCTGTGCTAGCAAGGTCCCCTAAGCACGTCATATTATATTCACTTATTTAGTCCTCACAGAAGACATCTAAGGGGTGGAGATCTGTCACCAGCCTTCTCTTGCAGGTGAGAAAACTGAGGCACAGAGAGGTTAGTGCCCACGAATGCACACCTACTAAGGGGCTGAGCCGGCACCCACATAGACGCTGTCTAGGCAGCTCAAGGACCCACACTCTGAACCACTCCACGCTGGGCCCACCTGACAGTTAACCAACTCTGTCATTACAGGGTCAGGGCTCTTCGGCTGCACACAAGGCAAAAACACGAAAGCGGCCATGTGCCAGGCTTGCTTCCAATGCACTTATGCTGGCAGTGGGAGAATGCACATCACTTCGGACTCACAGCGGTCCACGACTGTGAGCCCTTCCTGTGTGCCAGGCGCCATGTGAGTTGCTGCCCTGCATTTCAGTGGGGACCACAGCTCAGAAGACCCAGGCCACTGCCCGTCTGCATCAAGACAATCCACTGCCAGAGCTTAAGCAGCACTTCTACTTCTGCCTCCTACTTCCCTCCCATTTTTCTGGTGTTTGTTTTTCACACATCTTCTGGGTTATCCATCCAACCTTTGAAATCTAAACTCTCTCCCCCTGGAAAAAAGATGCTTTTGTGCACATATGTCGAGTTCTGTATGTAGTTTCAGACACGAACTCTCTGAGGCTCTGAGGCTGCCCAGGTGTGGGGTTAACCTATCTCTGTGTCCCCAAGTTCTAGCAAGCCTCAGTAAATAGCTTTTTGGGAGAGGTGAACAAAATGTATTAAATTTACACTTAAGCATTTTTAGTCACCTTGGGAATACTGTACTCATTCTTCTTGATCCGGAGGTAGGTCTCTTTTAGGCAAGATGTCTCAAAAGGTGGTTTGCCCACTAACAAGGTATACCTGTAAGCACAAGGTGAGATTTGGCTCAAGGCTGTCAGCCAAAACACAGATACAGGAGGAATCATCTCAGGGCCAGAATGAAGACCAGACATCCTCTGGATACTCACTCTGTCCCTGAGGACACTTCCCAAGCCCACTGAGCAGCCCCAGGAACCAGGACACTGGCAGACAGTCCTCAACAGATTACAGGTGATAAGAACAGGATTCTTACGGGCAACTTTCTAGGGCCCCAGAGGCCACCGTCCAATACAGAACAAGTCAAAGTGGGGGCTAACCTGCTCCTGCAGAGGCAGCTCTGCATTTACTAGTTCTGTCCTTAAAGCCTGAAGTTTTCATTTGAAACAGCTCCACTGAAAAGAAGTATGAAGGCCATGGCCACAACTCAGGCCCTCTGCCCACCACACAGCTCTGATGGCCTTGACCAGGACAGACTGCAGGCACCTCCTCCTGCCAACTCTGACTGCTAGCCCAAGTCCTCCCAGCCAATGCCGCTTTCTGGATCAGTGGTTTTAAAACTTCTGTGCGTAAGAATCAGCCAGGGATCTGGTTAAAGTCAAGATTCTGACTCGGCAGTCTGGGTCCTAAGGTTCTATATTTCTGACAGGTTCCTAGGTGATGATGCTGCTGACCTGTGGACCACACTTTGAGTAGTAAGAGGCTCAGGCTGCAGGAATCCTACAGGATACACTAGTGACAAGAAAATACAGGAAAACTGGGCTGTTTTTAGGCTGGCTGCCCTCTCAAGCAGCCTTTTCACAGGCAGACCAGATAACAGGTGAGATGTCCAAAAGAGCCCCTGCTGAGGCCAGGTGGGTCTTCCAACTTACATGATGCACCCAATGGACCACACGTCCACCTCGAAACTGTGCCCCTTCTTGCTCAGCACCTCAGGAGCTATGTAATTAGGAGTTCCACACAGGGTCTTCTTCCGTTCCCCATCATATTCGACTTTGGTTGCCAGTCCAAAATCCCCTGGGTGAGAGGAAGGAAGGGGGTACTCGGATGCTAGCCTCTGCCATCTGCCAGCGCAGACAACTTGTGTCAGGCTTGACCACTGAGAACCAGGGTCCTCTGACCCTCAAGCTCTCGTCCTCATGTGCAGCAAGGCCTACCTAGGGATTCCCACCCTGCTGGCCCAAGGAGGGGCCTCTCAGTGATCCTCCCAGCCCTTCCCCTTAGACAGGAGGACTAAGCTTCTAAAAGGGAATTGACAGGGGGAGAAAAACTCAGGGATCAAGCCAGTCAGCTTCAGGACTGCTACAGGCAAGTTTGTGAGGCAACAGGGAGGAGCTGGGGCTGTGGCCGACCAGAGGGTTCAACAGGGAACAGCTGCCTTTCACCCCAGCAAGGAGCTGCCCTGAGGGAATGCTGTCCCTGGACCCCTGGAGTTTCCAACAATTTAAAAGGAGCTCCAAAGTTAAAAAATGAAAACTCATTTAAACTCTTTCAAAAAATATTTTATAAGAAATAACATATGTTGCAGAGAACGGGGACAAAAGGGAACCCTTATCCACTCCTGATGGGAATGTAGACTGGTACAGCCACTGTAGAAAATAGTATGGCGTTTCTTCAAAAAATTAATAGAGCTACCATATGGCCCAGCAAACCCCTTCTGGGTATCTACCCCCAAAACTTGAAAATACTTGTTTTTAAAGACATGTACCCCTTATATTCATTGCAACATTACTCACAGTAGCCAAGACATGGAAACAATCTAAATGTCCTTCAACAAATAACTGAATAAAGAAGATGTGGTACACGTATAAAATAGAATACTACTGGGCCATAAAAAAGGACGAAATACTGCCATTTCCGACAACATGGATGGATCTCGAGAGTACCATACTAACTAGAATAAGTCAGAAGGAAAAGGACAAGAATCATATGATTTGACTCATATCTGGAATGCAAAACAGAAGCAATAAACGAACAAAACTAATTCACAGACACAGACCATAGAATGGTGGCTACCAGAGGGGAAGGGGGATGAGGAGTCAGGGGTCAAATATGTGACGGTGGAAGGAGTCTAGGCTCTGGGTAGTGAGCACACAACACACTGAAACCTAGAGAAGTGATGAACTGCCCAGCCTTCCTACTCTTCTTCCTCCCTCCCCGGTCTCCTTTCTGTTTCCCTCTCCCAGTCTTCTCTTTATTCCCACTTCTTTGCTGTGTTAGGAACCCCTGCAGACCCAGCACCTCACCTATTTTCACCTCCAGATCCTCGTTCAGGAAGAGATTGCCTAGCTTGAGGTCCCGATGAATGACTCGGTTTCGGTGCAGGTACTGGCAACCAAGGACGATCTGCCGCAGATAGTAGCGGGCTTCAGGGTCGGTCAATGCTTTCCTCCGTTTGTGCAGCTCCAAGAGAGACTGGGCAGAGGGAAAAGAGAGGAAGGAGGAAGAATGGGGTGGGGAGCGGTGCTCGGTACTGAAGTCCACGAGGGAAAGACTTATCATTAGGTAAAGGCAGCCCAGGACTGACACCTCCCCCCATCCCCGCCATTTTTTCTCCAGGACAATTAGGATCTGGGGTCTCCCATGAACCTGGCACTCCCTTTTCTAACACCTGCTTCCAAAGCCCCTGACCTGGGACTCCTCTGTCAGCCCCACTCCCTAAGCTCAAAGTCCCCGATATCCCTTTCCCTTGTTTTTTCGCAGCACCAGACCCCTATCCTGAACCTCCGAAGTCTGTCTCCAACCACCCTCTCCCTAACCCAACCCCAATCCGGAAGCTCCGGGTCCATGGCACCCCTTTCCCAGGACTCCACCCTTAGCAACTCCGGAAGCCCTAGCGTCCATTACCAGAGTTCTCCCCCGATCCCCCACCCCCCACCCTCTGTCCAACACCCAGCGTCCAGGAGCCAACTTCCCTAGCAGCAACAGGACTCGGGCTTCACTTAACCGAAACCCCCTCCCCTCGCAGCTCCAAGCTCTGCCCAAGAACTTTCACATCACTAACACGAGGTTCCCAGCACCTCTTTTCTAGCAGCTCCGAGCCCTGGGCTCCCCTTCTCCAGTAACTCCGGGTCCGGGCGCTCCAACCCCCGCCCCCGGGCAGCTCCAGCCCAGCCGACGACGACACTCACTCTCCGGCGGCAGAGCTCCAACACCACGAACACGAAGTCGTTGTCCTCGAAAAAGCCGTGGAAGCCTACGACATGCTGGTGGGCGAGGCTGCGGTGAATGGATATCTCCATGGACATCTTCTCCTTCTGGTGCGGCTTAAGTAGCAGTGACTTAGGCACGATCTTGCCCGCGAACACCTCCTTAGTGTCCGCGTCCGAGATCTCGAAGCACTTGGCAAAGCCGCCCTTCCCCAAAAAGCGGCCCCGCAAATAGCGCCGCCGACTGCGTGGGTCCACTAGGACCTCCGGGATCTCTTTCCCCGGCGGAGCGGCCGCCGGGGCCGGAGCTGCAGCGCCGGGGCCCCCGGCTTTCCCTGGGTCGGCCGGTGCCCGCGCCAGCTTCCCTCCTGGTGCTGCCGTGCTCATGTTCCCGGAGTTGCTCAGCGGCACTCCAGGCTCTGGGCAGAGGTTTGACACCGCTCGGCTCCTCCTCGAATTCAAACGCGGCGCCGGGAACGTTACAAAAGCCTACGCGCCACTGATTGGCCGCGGGGATTTAAAATCCAAACCCGCCCGCCGCGCGGCACTCTGGGTGCGCTGGGCACCGCGGCCGCCGTTCCACCTTACGCAGCGGGAAGGCTGGGGAAGGGGCGGGGGATTTGATTGACAGGAACTCATGAACAGCGGACACGTGGGAGGCCTGGGAGACGAGGTGTGCCAGGGCCGGAGTTCAGGGTTTCTTCTCTCCGCTGCCCGGGAAGTACCTCCTTCCACTAAGTTTTTCTTAACACCTTCCCACCCCCACCCCCACCCTGCCTTCTAGAATATAAACTCAGAATAGAGACCCGGCAGCGCCAAGAGTGAGCTTGGGAGAGCCTTAGAACACGCCTGCAATGCCATCAACTCTCTTCTGAGATACCCCCAATAAACTAAAATCTAACTAAAACAGGATGCTTGCAAGGAATTTGCATCTTCATGTCAAGGTCCCTACTCCCCTCCTTCAAATAACAGCTGCTCCTATACCCCTCTGGCTTGCAGAGCAACGCTACTAAAACTATGGTCCAGGGACCGCCACCATTACCATCACCTGGGAGCTTGTTAGAAAAGCAACTTTTCAGGCCCTGCTGCAGACCTCCTGAGAATTTGCCTTTCAGCGTGACTGCCCAGGTGATTCCTCCATATACTGAAGTTTGAGCAGCTCCATACCACTGCTCACTGCTGTGGTGCTAAAAAAGTACCTTCTCAAGTGTTTGGTCAGAGGGGGAGATGGAAGAGTGCCTGGCAAACTGGTAGGCCAAGGCCAAATCTGGCCTGCAAGGGCTGTTTACTTTGGCCTCCACTTCTTAAAATTTGGATGCATTTAAAGCACTTCAAAATCAAGACAGCTCGCACAAAATTCAGATCTGTGTGGCATTCCCTGAAAAACAAAACAAAACTAGCAGCTCTGGCAACACTATGCCTGCAGTTTGTCAAAGTTCCCAGATCCCAACCCCTTGCCCCCGCACCTTTGTCTATTTGCCTATCTTCAGTATATACTTGAATGGCAAGCCTGGAGTGGCAAAATAGCTAAGTTAGAAGCCCTTTCTCTGTGCTCCTGTTGCCCGACCCTGGTCTTTGATAGAGTCCAGCAAAAATCACACCACATTGTCAGTATCTCTTTACCTGCTTTTCAATAAACTGAGAGGCAATGATGATGTCTTTCCTAACCCATGTTCCAAGCTCCCACTGCAATGCCCGGTAAAAAGGAGGGACAAATGTTTGCTGAATAAAAGGGAGGGTTTTTAAAAATTATTATTTTTTTATCCTTGTGGTATATAGTCTTCTATTTTATGTTTATTGGAGTTGATTCTACATAGAGAAAAAGTATACATAATTGTACAGCTCAGTGACTTTTCACAAACTAAACACACCCCATGTAAACAGCACCTAGAATGAGAAAGAGACACTACTCATACCCCAGAAGTCCCCATTGTGCCTTGTGTTGGGGGTCCCCAAGACTACCCCACCCAGTTCAATGATTCACTAGGAAACTCACGTACTCAGCATATAGCCCTACTCATGGCCAAATATGATTTATTACATAGAATGGCTGTGAAGCACAATCAGCCAGGGGAAATTTCAAGTGCACAGAGCAAAGTCCGAAGGAAACCAGGCACAAGCTTCCTAGAGTTCTCTCCCAGTGAAGTCACACAGGACACACTTAATTCCTCCAGCAGAGCTGTGACCACACCAGCAAAATATTATCTAATAGGGAAGCTGATTAGAGGCTCATTGCCCAGGGCTTTAACTGGGGGCTGGTCATGTAGGCACCCTCTGCCTAGTACACACCAAATTCTGAATTTCCAGAAGGAAAGCAGATAGTTAGCATTAAGCACACTGTTTGCACACAGTTCAGGCATAGCAAGCCACTCATCATTTAGTGAATGATGAGAAGCCTCCCAAAGCCCAAGTTCCCAGTAGCCAGCTAAGTGCCAACCTTGCAAACAGGCCTTTCTAAGGGAAGCAGTTTCAGGTCTGCTTTATTGAGTCTTTTCTACATAGTTAGCCTTGGCCCAGGCTTCTTTACAGCAAAGTTATTGTTAGTAGGACCCCCACACAAAAGGATGAGACCCACCTACAGGACTGAGCTCAGCTACACCTATCAGGGGACCTGGATCTAGCCAGTTGAAATAAAATGACTCCCATTAACCATAAAAGTCTACCTTAGAAACCCAGGTAGCCTCCTCCTTAGTTCCTGTCTGACACGTTTTTACCTGGCCCAAGGTATCGACTCAAGTCCAGCACAGCTGTGGCCTGCAGGTTAAATTGACTTGAAGCCTTCTAGGGCTGAGCCAGTGTGGTGATGGGCAGACAGTACACCCCCAGGGGGCACATGTGGTCTCCCTGAAAATGAGTTTACAACGTTAGGGTGCCCCAAACAGGACATTGGTCAAGCAATGGAGGTTAATAGCACCTCCAGTGTAGCCTTCTACTATGAGACCTCCTGCCCTAGAGTTCCCAGGCCAGCATGAAAAATTGGTCCAGCCCTTGTTTTCCAAGGGACTCCCCGAAGGGAGTCCATTCCAAACAGTGTTGCATGCCCATGATACCAGTTATCCGTCTCATGAGCTTGGACGGCACTTGAAGGCATTCTGATGGAGAGTGCAGGAGTCTCCTTGTTGCCATAGTCAGTGCTGCCAGGAGTAACCACAGGCTCAGCAGTCTGAGCTCAGCACTCGAAGTGCATGTGGAAAGGCAGCAGTGGAAAGCTTCAGGAAGAGGGAAAGCCTCCCGGACTAGCTCTGATAAACGAAGACGAGAAAGGCCCTTCCCATTCCCAAGGCTCCCTAGGCACTGGCCTTTTGCTTTTCCTCCACTGTTACAAAATCAGTATGCCCCACCAATCAACAATCCTAACTTCCCAATTTTTCTTTTTTCGGTTCTGCAAACTGCTTTCTTTTTAACTTAACAATGCACCATAAACATTCTTCCATGCAATGGATGAAAGTATGCTACTGAAACATAGGGTGCTGCGGCTGGATAATGAGAATGACACCTAGAGCTAAGTGTAAGCATGAGGTTAGAGCCCTGGGCCTGGCAAATGCCCGCCAGGAGCACGACACAAAAGGAATGTCTTCAAAGCCCCTCTCTGGGGCCTTACAGCCAACGCTGAGTTCCCTTGAACCCCTCGGGTAGAAGGGGTCCTGTAAACTTTTGTGTATCCACATAACCCCCCCGGCCACCCCCCGCCAATTTCTGTCTGGTTTTCTTCATCTTGTCCTCTACCCTAGCCATCTCGACAAATTCTCTTACCATCTCCTGACTGCTCAAGTGCATATTGTTCATGGCCTCTTTGTGTTTCCTGAGGCACTGAGCCAGCCCCTTGCTGGTTTTTCTTCTGGCTTTCCTGGTACGTCATCCCCAGCTGGGCACGCTTTCCTGCAGCCCTTGGTTCGATGGCTGGTTTTCTTTCTTCCTCTGGCTCTCTGGTTTTCCCCGGTTCACTGGCTTTCCCTCTTCTTTCGGCTTTCCTTCCTTCTCTTCTAGTATTTCGTCTAGTATTTTCTGTCTTTCCCTTGTTTTCTATTCTTCCCTCATTTTCTAACTTTTCCTTGTCTTCCAGAGTATGAGCTACTCTGGCTTTTCAGCATTCTGAGGCTGTTCTTTGTTTTCCATCGTTCCTTCATTCTCAGGCATTCCATGTTCACTGCAGAATTTTTTCAAGTTGAGATGTCCCCCTCTTTTCCTGTCCTGCAGAAATGCTGGACAGGTCCCTCCTTTTCTAGTCTACCGAGTGCTGAGAACAAAGACACACAGGCCTTCTTCCTCTCTGTGCCTGTTCCTTCTCACCCATTCCAGTGTTCCTCGGGCAGCGTTGAAGACACTTGCACTGACCTGAAAGAACCTGGAGCAACAACTAGGAGTTCGCAGGTGGCTCAGGCCCAACCACAGAAAGAAGCCACATTTTTAAAATCCTCTCTTACTTTCATCTAGTGCTCCTTTCATCTGGAAGGATTGTACAAAGAGGTACAAAAGCCCTAACCAGAGCCCTGGTTGGGTAGCTCAGTTTGTGAGAGCATCGTCCTAATGCATCAAGACCGTGGGTTCAATCCTCCATCAGGGCACACGCAACAGCAAACAATGAGTGCGTGAATAAGTGGAACAGAAATTGTTTTCTCTTTCTCTCTCTTCCCCTCTCTTTAAAATCAATAAAGTTAATTTTTTTTTAAAAAAAAGCACTTAACCAGATAAGACATATTCAGGAACTGGTCAGGATGTGTTATGGGCTAAGCTGTCTTCACCCAAAATTCATATGCTAATGCCCCTAATCCTCAGTACCTTAGAACATGACTGCAGTTGGAGAGAGGGCCTTTAAAGAGGTGATTAAGGTAGAATGGAGTCACTAAGGTGGGCCCTAATCCAAAATGCCAAGTGTCCTTTTAAGAGGAGGTTAGAGCATAGACAACACAGACAAAGGGAAGACCATGTGAGGACACAGCAAAAGGGCAGACATCTGCAAGCCAAGGAAAGAGGCCTCAGGAGAAAACAAACCCTGTTGACAGCTTGATCTTGGACTTTTGACCTCCAGAACCATAAGGAAATAAAGCTCTGTTGTTTAAGCCACTCTCTCTGTGGTATTTAATGGCAGCCCCAGCAGATTAATAGAGGATGAAATCCTAAATTTTCAAACATTTCAAAAGGGGTCTACATAACCTCCTACCCCTGTTATCCATATAGCAGCCTAGGAAAGATAAATCCCTTTCTAGAGACAGCTGCATTTGAATAATCAGCCTACCTGACGTCCTCAGGTGTCTGTACCAGGGAAAAGTGCAGAGGCAGAGTCAGGATATCAGCCCACTGTGGCAAGCTGCATCAATCCAGAAAGATGAACAGTGCAATACCCCTGCCCCCCCCCCAAAACAGGCCCAGAGGCTGATCTGTCAAAAGCAGATGGAGGGGTCACAGTCCCTATTATGTGCTGTCCCCCAATCCACAGCTTTTCCCTGGGAACACAAGTTAGGATGCAATTGGCCTCTGATCAGAGATAAAGAGCTGGTCAGCAGCTTAATTGTAGATGGTCCCTTCTGAGAGCAAGCCCTTTTCTATGGCATTTGTATGTGACCCAGAAGGTCCAGCCAGCATCCGCCATTCATGTTTTCATAATTCAGAGCTCCACAGATGGGACCCTAAGTCTCCAGGAGTTCCGAGGTCTAAGTCCTGTTCGTGGAGCCTGGGTCTGCTTTCAGTCCAGCACAGCTCCCGCTGAGGCTGAAAAGGCACACCCAGCCAGTCTGTTTGCAGCTTCTAGTCAGGTCCCGGCAATCAGGATCCGTGAATTTGCGATTCCTACTGAGCCAGCTGCTTTCTCCGCAGCAGCAAAGACAAGCTGCAGTGCCGTGTAACCACGGTCCAAATGTACGCGGCAAGCACGGCCTCCTTTTCATCGTGTCCGTCTTAGAGTCCAAACTGACTGACTCAAAAATACGCACAACAAGACGGACAGTCAGCAGCCAATAGGTGTCAGATATTTGGTTTCAGCGAGAGCTTATTACCAATTTAACTGCCTTTTCAAACTCCAAATGTGCAGTTCCATCTAGAGATTGCCTCTCTTTTAATGTGTTGAAAGATCCAGAGACTCCAACAGACACAAATCATAGCAATGATCATTAGTTACGGAGACTTATTCTGGTTCCAATTAGAATTTAAATTCTAATTCACTAGTGGCGAAGAGCAAGAAAGTTGTATCCCACCAACACCTTCTTAATTTAATTTTAAGAGTTAAAATTAATTTTTCTTTGGGAAGATCCCTCTAGCATTTGTGAAACTATAAGCATATAACATTTTAAATCAACTTTATCATATATCCAAATACAACAGCCACAAAATACAAAGCCATTTTTTAAAAACTTTCCTTCTTTTTTCATTGCAAATTTACTCAAACCCCTAGCAGAAAATTTAACATTTTCAGGGCTATCATGGCAAGCCTGCAACATTAACTCTTTTCTTTTCTTCCAGTAACAACCCCCCAAGGGTATCTCTCCACTGTCATAAGGTCAGAGTTTTAGCCAATGGACTCAACCAATAAAAGCAAGTCAGGGGGTTTTTCACTCAGGCAGTCAAAGGCCCCTGAGGACCCACTGCATGTCTGTTCTATTTTTTCCACTTAGAAATACTAAAAAATAATGAAATATTGAAAACACTTCCTTTATTTTCCTTTCATTCTTTAACAGCTTTTTCATTTCCCTTCTAACCCCTGTCAACATGGAGTTTCGATTTCATATAGGTGCAATGATGCCCTGCTAATACAATCTATCTGCACAGCATCAGTAATAACACTCCAATAGTGAGCCCTTATTGAGTACCTACTATGTGCCGTGCATGGGGCAAAGAGCTTTACAGAAGCGATCTCATTTAACCTTTACAAAGGCCTTAGGAGAAAAGGATTATTACACCCATTTTGAAGATGAGGAAATGAGCACTTCTGGATTAGGTTACTCACCCAGGGTCATGTTAGCCACCAGGTGACAGAGCTTGAGGTCCAATCGGACTCTGCTGACTCCAAAGTACACCTCGCTTATACACTGGCTCTCAGCACACTGTCTCTTTGGGCCTTGTCTGGCAAGCCCCAAAGCCCAGACTTACTCGTTCACTCGCTCACTCCCTCCCTACCAAAAAGCAATATGACATATTGGTTAAACTAATGGACTAAAGAACCCTAGGTTCAAATGCCAGCCCCTCCTTAGCTGTGTGACCTCTCCGTGCCTCACTGTCCACATCTATAAAATGGAGATAATTATATATAGTGCCCACCTCCTAGGATTCTACCTAGATGACATGTCTACCTCCTAAGGTTCTTGTAAAGAGACTCTATGAGGACAGCACTTCAAATGGTACCAGGCACATGATCATGTCCTCATTGTTGTTGTTACTGAAGTAAAAGGAACCAGTGCCTAGTCCCAAGATGCTCAGAGTATCCAACGGGGCTTTTCTGTTCCCAGGCTCTCATATTTCCTTGTTTTCCCCCTCTGCTCTGGCCCGACTGCTTCCTTGGGCTCTTCTGGTTCCCATGGGAAATCAGAAAGCTCCCAGCAGACCCCAAAGGGTGAGATGAACGCAGCTGAAAAGGAACTAGTGGGGCCAGGAAAACCAGAGGCTGATGTCTAGATCCAAGGTCTGAAAGACAAAGTGTGGGCTCCACTCCTGTGTTCCCTGTCTTGGGTGATTTTCACATGCACGAACCATGTGCCTGATGTCCAACTGACTTGGAGACATCGAACACGCCATTTTCTTTCCTCAGGGAAGCAGGATGTCCTGTGCTAACTCTTCTCCCTTCAGGGTCCGGGTCAGAGTGCATAATGAATGCAACTGGGGCCAACTCACCAGGGAAAACTTCAGGAGGACAAAGGGTTACCTGCCTGGATGGCAAGTGTAGTCCTCAGGGCCACGTGCTTTGGAGGCCCAGGACACTGGAGGAGCTGCACAAAACACCCATCTGGCAGTAGGTACAACTTGGTTTCATTCCAGCCCAGCTCTTTATTAGCTGTGTGACCTTGGGAAGGTTTACTTCTCTCAAGATCAGTTTCCTCCTCTGTATAACGGGTTGTAAAAAAGTCCCTAATTTTTTGACAGTTGGGAGGACTAAAGGTTTTCAAATACATGCCTGGCACCCCACTGATGCAAAGCAAAAAAAGGTGATTCCTTTTCCCCAGGTCTTCTTGCGATAGACTGATTATTAAGAAAAGATGTTCTTAATTTTAAACTTTAAAAAATATAAGAGTGCTGTACCTTATACTATAAGGGGTTCACTCAAGGCATATCACTTCCTAATAATAGTTAAAACTGTCATTTATTGAGTGCTTATCCTGAGCCAATATCATGCTTTACATATATGAATGCATTTAGATCCTCATCACAACCCTTATACATCTGCCCCATTTCATGGATGAGAAATCTGAAGTTCCACAAGGGAAGACAACTTGCTCAAAAGTGTGGGGCTAGGACTGGATCTGCCGCCTCCAACGCCCATGTTCTTCACTGCTATGATGAACACTCACGAACGGACCCTCCAGCCTCCTTTGTCTCCTTGGCTTTCTCTACCAATAAGCTGTAAGACAGATCCCTGTGGGCAGCGTCAGGGTCCATCTTATTCTCCACTGTATCTCCTGGAACTTAGCAGTGGCTCACCAAGTATTTGTTAACTAAATAAATGAATGATGTGTTAACAGCACGAGTTTAGGCCCATCTTCCTTGCCCTAAAGGGGAGCAAGTGCATGTTCTGCAAAGGCACCATCCCCTCCTTGAGGGCTCAAGAAGTGCTGCAGCCATCATGGACTTATGAGAACTGGTCCAAGCTGGCAGCATATTTTGCTGGCACCTGTTTTGAAATAACCAGGCCTTTGAACACATTGTCCCGACACTCCCAGCACCACTTCGGGGGACTTGCAGCTCCACAGAATGTATTCCAGGAGACCAGCCAGCTAGATCTGACCACCCATAGCAACCATCCAGGTCTGTTAGATGCCAATCTGTCCTAGAGATTGGCTGAGGGTGAATCAGAACTTGGCTGGGCTCTAAGTTCTGGATAACCTATGGCAGGGGTCCCTAACCCCTGGGGCCACAGATTGGTACCAGTCTGTGGCCTGTTAGGAACTGGACTGCACAGCAGGAGTTGAGTGGTAGGCAAGCAGGGAAGCTTCGTTTGCTTTACCACCTGAGCTCCGCCTCCTGTCTCCCCAACCCGTGGAAAAATTGTCTTCAGTGAAACCAGTCCCAGATGCCATAAAAGTTGGGGACCCACTGCCCTATGGGCACTCATGGGCCATATCAAGACATGAAAAGGTCTCCCTAGCCAACAAGATCCCTCCTTTATGCTAAGAAACTTCCAAGGATGGGTTAAAGAGGAGCAATGTTTGTTTGATTTATTTCAAGTCTCCTATCACCCAGATGGGTCAGAGTGACTAAGAAAGGAACTGGGCCACAGGCTCTGAGTGAACTCACTCGTGCAGAAGTGACTAATTCAGAAGCCACCACAGATCCCAACCAACCACAAAGGCCCTGTGCAGCCATATGAAACAGAATCTGTCCACAGGAGGCTCGAAAGTCAACCACTCAAACCTTGTTCCCTGCGCCAGGGGTCCTGCAATATCTCGTCTGGCCTAGAGTAGAGGCTAGTGGGATGGGGGCCTCACATCTAAGTAAGCACCCCAC
The DNA here is from genome assembly GCA_007922815.1 of Macrotus californicus. NCBI lineage: Eukaryota > Metazoa > Chordata > Mammalia > Chiroptera > Phyllostomidae > Macrotus > Macrotus californicus. Next base: position 52,730 of record VMDR010001066.1, read on the forward strand.
TAAGTATGTGCCGGATACCCAGAGGTTCACGCCTGCCACCATAGGAGTTCACAGCTAGTATGGATTCAGGCAATAATACAGGTACATAACTAGAATTTACCTAGACCTTGACAAAGGCCCTCTATAGGTGCAATGGTGTCCGTGATGAAGCAGTTCCAGGCAGAGGAGCATCCTCCAAATGGCTTTTTTTTTTTTTTTTTAGAGATAGAAGGGAGGGAGACAGATAAGGAGAGAAACATCGATGTGTGAGAGAAACATTGACTGGTTGCTTCCTGCACGCCCCCAACTGGGGACCTGGTCTGCAACCCAGGCATGTGCCCTGACTGGGAATTGAACCAGTGACCTTTTAGTTTGCAGGCTGATACTCAAGCCAGAGCCACACCAGCCAGGGCCCAAATGATTCTTCATTAAACAGTCTCCACTTTGGCTAAGCTACATCCTCTCTGTTCTCCTTAATCCAGGCCCAGTTACTGCTCAGGAGGTACCCTCCTCCCCCAAGACTAAGTAATGAGACTGGGTAATGGTGGGCAGGGAGACAGGGAAAAATAGACACATCCAGAGAAAAGGAAAAGGCCTGAACTGGATACCTGATAGTTCTTCCTGCTCGGTACCCATTCATCACCTCTTCTGGTAAAATCACCACCCCGCACCCCAATACCACCACCAGGCACCAAGTCTCGGTCCACGTGGGTATGTGCCCCAGGCCTAAGTGATCAGTGTATTCCATCTTCTGGCCACAATGATTCCTTGAGGCTGGATGCCTCCCTGGTTTGGAGCAATAACAGCCAGGTCCAGGGGGTTTGTTAGGGATGGGGAGCTCTTTCTACCAATATCAAGCTGTGGGGGTTACTCATGAAGCCTGAGAAGTAAGTCACCTCAAAGCAGCATAGAGAGCTGAAGAGAGACAGGTCCCTGATGACACTGCTGTGAGTCCTGGGATCCAGCCCAACAGCTAATCTAGCCCTGACCTTGTTAGCTACATTAGCCAGCAAATCCCTCCTCTGCCCTAAGCCAACTGGAAAGAGTCCCTCTCCCATCTGCCTGCTCTATTGGGCATATCCAGAGGACAAAAAGACTGGTGAAGGTAATTGTCTGATGACAGACTGTCCCCAGGCGAGAGCCACCACGGAGACAGAGTCCAGCTGGCCTTTCCCAGGACACACGATCACAACTAGAAACACACTTTCAAAGAGTATCAGTTCATAATTACAGACTCGTTTTGGAGTAGATGTTGTTTGGTGTCCTCAGCCCAGTGCTGGGTTAATGGGCCATGCTGTTTCTCCACCACGGTGGGATGATGGAAAAGTCTCAACCCAGATCAGGGTTATCAGAGTGCCACACGCCCTTGGCCACACTAAGTGATCAAAGAGGGCATGGGACTCATGACAAACCCCTGAGAACCTTTCTCTGGGACTTCCCAAACTGGAACTGGAGGGAAGAAACCTTTCTTTCAGGGCCACCAAGCTGTGAGACACAAGTCTGGAGCTGTCAGCTACCACCTGCCCCAATGCCTGGAGAAAGCCCACTCACAGAGGCAGAGAAGGGAGCCAGGACACAGGTCTGGGAGAGCTTGCCTCCTCTGAGGTCCTGTTTCCGCTGCCCAGCTACAGACTAAATTTACAATCTACCTTACAGCTGTATGTTGCCATGTGACAAGATAGTAAGAGCTTGGGGGCCTGCTGACATGGTAGAGCCACCTACCCACCTGCCTACCCCTGCACTGCAGGTAAGAGAGACATGGCCTTCTACCTTGTCTGAGCCGCTGTGTTTTCATGACCTTGTTACAGCAGGCCCAGTCCGTACCTTCATTAACGTGAAGGTGAAAAAGACATAAAAACAAACAGCTCTGATGGGGTTTAAATCTCTGAATATCACTGTCCCTTCAGTATGATGTTATAACTTTGGGAGTGCCTTCTATGCGCCAGAAACTATCTTTGATGTCTGCATTTAATCCATACCAATGGGGTGGGCATACCCTATGGGGTGCCACCGTAATTCCCACTGTACAGCTCAGAGACTGAGTAACTTACCCGAGGTTCACGTCCCACTGCCTCCCAAGCTAGTTTTTCCCATGATTTGTTGTGTAAGTCAATACAACTCCCCCCCTTTTTTTTTTGCTTCTGTCACTGTAATACAACAGTTGTAATTGGATTTTTATTTCATCCAGTTTGCACATTCCTCTATGGAGAGTCTTCAGACACTGTTAATGACTGCAAGCCAGACCCCACAGACACCTGCTCCCACTTAACCACTCCGACCACAAGCGTAGCTACGAGGCAACAGCGCACGGCACACGGAGACTGTCTTCTCAAGGAAACACTAGGCTTCCTGCCTGTGGCAGATATCATTAGATGGTTCACCCAAAACTCATTCTCAATCCCCCTCTCCCTGCCTGCCTGAAAAACCAAAATACTCACTTTCTCAGCTTTCTGTACAGCCAGGTAACACAGCTTGGGGCAATGAAAGGTAAAACAGGCAGGGATTCCTGCACAGTAATTAAAAGCATGGGCTCTAGCCCTGGCCAGGTGGCTCGGTTGGCTGGATCATCACCAAAAGGTTGTGGGTTTGATTTCGAGTCAGGGCACATAACTAGGTGGCAGGTTTGATTCCTGGTGGGGGCACATATGGGAGGCAACTGATCAATGTTTCTCTCTGTCTGTCCCTCTCTCTAAAAATCAATAAACATATCCTCGGGTGAGGATTAAAAAAAGTATGGGCTCTAGAGACAGAGTGCCTAGGTTCGCCGTTGTATTGGCTGTATAAAGCCGGGCCTTTACTTAAGCTCTGCTCCTTGGGGAGAACAAGTGCACAGACCTTGTGGTGGTTGTGGAGATCAGAGGAATTCATAAATGTGAAGGACTCAGAAGAGCATCTGGTATATGGTAAACACTCTGTGTTGGCAATTGATATTTAATCACCTGTACATGGCAATATGGATTTGCCATCTCTAAGATAGATTTTAAGTCAAAGCAGTGAGGTGTGGAACAGCACAGCTCATGTTTGATCACATCTGTACGAATGTGGAGAGGCTGGTGTGTACATATACACACACACCTGCTTGTGCATATACAGACTAGGCTGCCAGGAGAGACCAGAACCTGTTCAGGGTGGCGGACTCTGGGGTTCTGAACTGGGAGGACTTTCTTCAATACATGTCCTTTCTTAACTGGACTGGACTTTTGGAATCATGTACTTCAATTAAAGATTTTCAAATTGGTAGATTTTAAGAGGCTCAACCCTCCCCCCCACCTTGTGGGTTGTTCACCAACAAAATGGACAGTCAAAAATTATGGCAATTATATCTCAATAGAACTGGAAAAGATTACAAAGAAAATGGACAGTTAGTCACTTAAAGTAGCAAGTCTTCAAACATCGGTGGGATGGCAATGTTGGACATGCCCTGGAAGATTTCTCTAGTGAGCAAGAGGTTATATTCCACCAACCCTAACATTCACCTGTTTGGTGGTACAAAAGGAGAAGGGGGCTGGAGGAGAGGCCAGGATATGATAAAAAATCATGCAACCATCACTGACTGCTGGTATCAGACAGGATGCACAGCAGGGGTACTCCAAGGGCAAGCTTGTCCCATCTGAAGAGCATGGGCTGTGGAGGCAGACAGACATGGCTGTGACTCCTAGGCCAGCCACTTCTTCACTGTATGCATTGGACCAAGTTATCTAATATTCTCATCTGTAAAATGTGAGTCATGAGCAGGCCAGTGCATGTAGAGCCCACAGCAGGGTACTAGGCATGTAGTAAAGTACCTGAGGAATAGAGGTAGCCATCACTTGAGGGAGACAGTGATCACCTTTAAATAACTTGTTTGGTTGTCAATCTTTTAATGTACAAACATAAAAAAATGACAAGTCAGAAAGCAGTTTTACACTGAATGAGTGGAGATAACTACATATAGCTGTCAATCCCATAAACAGATATTGAGTCGGTGCAGGGCCTGCTAGATCCAAGGGTCAACAGTTCCATCCCACTCACAGGAGAATCAGAGCACTAGGCAGGGCAAGCATTCTCAGGACTTCACTTCTACATCTTCCTTCTAAACCAAGAAGTCAGGGCAGAACCAGGGAGGATTGCACTGTCAGCCAGAAGGCAATAAATAAGGATGGCACTGGCAACTTCGCTGACTGCTTGGGACTCTTGTGCCACAGAGTGATTTTAAGAGGCCCCAGGGTATACATGTGATTGGGCCCATGTACAGATATTTTGGTTTGAACTGTGAGGTTTATGGCAATTAAAGGGAGGGTTAAATGGTTTTAGGCCAGGGCATAGGTATCACAAATGCTATGTCTTCAATGAAATAAGGCATACATGGCTGCCCCCAAATACCTTGAGGCAAGGAGTGGCTGCCAGACCAGTCCATCCACCTGGGAGATTCAAACCTGGGACTTCGCAAAAATAAAATCTGGGTGCTAAGGATCCCCTTTCTAGTGAAAGCCAAAGGCCCTAAAACAGTGTTAGAAAGTCTTTTCTTAGACGCCCTTGGTTAAAATGACAGTTAAAGTCATTTGGGAAAGAAGAGAAATACCAACCACCTCTCCTTTCTTGTTTCAGTAGCCAACATGAATCTGGGCTCTGAAAAGCCATGAACACTTTTTCTTCATGATTATAAGCAATTATGGCAACTGGCCAAATGTGTTAGCAGCCGGCAAGCTCAGAGTGACCCTGTGAGCGGCGCTCACTGTGGGAGTTTATGGCCGTGAGCTGCACACCAGCTTCGTAACCACCATGCTGGGACAGAGTGCTCTGCTCTGCAGCTGGCCTCAGGCAGGATCCAGCCATCCATGGGAGCAAGGGTGGGAGTGTTGGGAGCAGATGACTCTGTGGCCCACATACAATGAATGGTATGAAGTGACTGTTAATGGATACAGTTTAAGCAGAGCATTCGGAGTCAACTCTTCCAGACGTTGTATATTAAATAAAGTCTTAAGAGCTCAGACCAAGGATGATTGAGAAATTCCAAAGAATTAAACGAAAAACCCAACAACAAAAAAGGATGGGTAGAACGTGTCAAAGACACAAGAGCTCTTTGTAGATGCTGACTGGCTCACTTTGTCCCCAAGTTTATCTTAGAGCTCAAGCAAATTCAAGACATGAGGCAGAGACATTAGACCTGTGTCAAGGGCAAAAACTTCTGGTAGTAGCTCTTGGTGACGTCAATCATCAGCTCCTGGGTACATTCTGGGAGCTCCCCTGAGAAGAGTCCTGGGGAAAGAAAGACCTGGTCAATCATGGGGAGCCAAGGGGGGCCTGCAGCTCTGATTCCTGTTTAAACCTCTAGAGGGCCCTTCTCTTTAGTCACAAAATATTGAAACGCTAGGTTTTCCATCTTTGGTACTAACAGAATATTTCCACTGATCTTCTAGATGATAAGAATTTTTGTGTTGGGGGCAGGTAATAAATAATACTGTTCTGAAAATGGAGAAATCTATTCCAGGTAAAAGAGCTTAACACATTATTGCAGTGATCTGAAGAGTTAAAACAACTCTGACTACACTGGAGGTTGCTCCAGACAAAGACTTGTCCATCCCTCGGATTCTGGTGTGACACATCCCGGGCAGGCCAAGGCAAGCACTCTTAAAGAAAGAAACTGCCCTGTCATCCATACAATGAAATGATCCAACACCCACCAGACGAAATATAGGTGGGAACAGAACAGAAGTGTCCTATAGGGAAACAAAAGACGAGCATCATATTGAAGAATGCCTGTGAAAGAGGCACTCTCCTACACTATGGGTGAAAGTGCAGATTCACACAATTGTTTTGAAGAGCAATTTAGGAATACCTAGCAAAACTTTTAAAAGTTCATATCTTGTGACCTGACAATCCAACTTCAGGTATTTGTCCCACAGATAATGCTGCCCAATTGCACAATGTATGTACAAGAACATCAATGCAGCAGCATCTCTAATTGTGAATAACCACGTTCTGTACAACTTCTAATGACACCCTATACCAGGGCACAGGCTATTCACATTGTGCTACATTTATGCAATGAAAAACACATAACCACTAAAAGGAATGAAATCAATCTCTACATACCGACAAGAAAAAAATACCCGAGATGTACTGTTAAGAAATCAAGTTTCCGTACAGAATAAAATATTAGGCTTGTGTTCATCAGTAGCCATGATGGGCTATTACTTCAATCATGCCCATGATCTGCCTGGCTTCTGGGAGCCTGAGTTTTGGTTCCTGACCCAGATTCTCTCTAAATGAGTTGCCTCGCACTTTGTTCCAAGACTCAGTTTCATGCTATGGAGCTCTGCAAAAATGTGCTGGTTTTCCTGCAACCCTGGGCCTCTTACTAAAGATGGAGATTGCCAACCGTAGCATTTGGATGGTTAGCATTTGTTGTGAAAGCATGTAAAATGAATATGGGAAGTATCTTATCATAATGCAAAGAGTACTCAACTCTAAGTAGGGGTCTAACTGCTCAGCAAGGCTTCCCCACCAACCAGCTCTCACACCTTGGATAACGCACCCTCTCTAGGCCTGTTTCCTCATCTAAACGCTGATCTCTAAGGTCCCAGGCAGCTTGAGTCCTTCATCAGAAGCTTGTGCTTCCCTGACTTCCGCCTCAGCCGTAAATTGGTTCTGAGGACCTTCAATAAGTTAAAAGAGATTAAGAAATTTCTCTAGCAACACACTTCTCATCTCATATCAGATGCTTGCCTGACAGTCTGACCTAGTACTTGCTGAGAACAATGAAGACTTTTTCAGTGGGAATCCGATATGGGGAGAATTACTAAAGATGCCTTTGCCTCCTCTGTAAAAGCAGAGATGCATAATATAGCGGAATGGCCAATTTCCTCCCCCAAAGAACTGGGTGGATGATAGTGTCCACCTCTGAAACTCATATTCAATGATGGAGTAATGAGACTGTTTAAGTTGGAAAAACAAGCCACACGGTGGCAGATATCCATCTGTGAATTCGTGATGTACCTGTGTACACACCACAGCACTCCAGCTGTGTAAACAACCTGTACAGGAAATGACACTAACCTGGGGTAGGGAAGATGTTAGGTTTCTGTCTTCCTTTGATCTCAGTGTTTTCCAGAATAAGCACGTATTACTTCTGTTTCCCCACATTCTGTGTACTCGGGAACTCTGAGCTCATGAGGGGCTTTACCTGAGAGCATTCTGTCAGCCAAGGTCGAGAGGGGATGCATTCACTTCTCTCAGGTGTCCTAGAATTATCACTGGTCTCAGACCTGCTTTATGTTAACTTTTCAGCTTGGATATTCCTGGGCAGGGCCTGGGAAGTTCAAACTCCCAACCAATGTGAGTTATACGGCCATAGTTAGAATTCTCTGGAGACTCCTGCTCTGCCCACCTAGAGCCCAGGCCCAAAGAGACACGCTTCTTTGTACTCTTCCTGTACTGGTGGCAGACTTGTTCTACATCAGCTTTTTATTGAGGGACAGACAGCATTGAAGGGGCCTCTGCCACATGTGGGTGCAAAGCTTTCCCTCATCCCCACACAGTAAGAAACCCTGGGCCACTCTTTTCTGAAGACAGCACCAACTGAAGCATGCTCACAATGTCCACTTAGTTTCATTTTTGCTTCTGACCCTTGATAACTTCCTTACCCAATTATGCATTTAAAAGAATACTTGTTATGTTGTAAACATCATTTGTAGGTACTTTGTAGCAGAAGAATTTTTAAGTTAGCTAGACTAACATATTGTCAGAGGCAGAAATTGCATACATTGCTTTTGTGAAGGAAAATAAACTTGAGTGTTCATAATCAACACCCACAGTTACCTGGGCAGCCTGAGAAGACAGTGAACGGTGGGACCACAGTTTCTGGGGGTAACACTGTGTTGTCAAGAATTTTGCAGCAGTCTTTCAACACGCACCGACGCCCCTGAAATTAGAGTCTTATTAATGGGAAATAGATCAGGAAATAAGAGTAAACATCTGCTGTGTGGGAGGCTACTTTATATTTTCTTCATTTGTGATATCTTACAAAAGCCAGGGACAGTGACGAGAGGCTTGGCCACAGTTCCCTTCGTCAGACGGTACCTGACAAGCAGGAGAAGGCGAGAATGAGAGCATGTGTGTGTGACTACGTGTGTGTACACCTGGGGTGAGGGCTGCATGCTAGGGACAATTCAGGTTATCTTAGGCATTGTAGACTACATGAAATTCAGTCTTCCACCAGCTCTGTTTAAGTTAATTCTCTCTTTTTTGTTAATTTGGTGGGCATGTGTTTCGCCTGCCCAACATTTGTTCTCCTTCCGTCTGGTAGCAGAACCTGTATTTCCCGTGGGAACTACCTCTATGTCCACCTCAGCCCATGTGCTTCCACCCCCACCCCACACTCCAACCCCAAGCTGGCCACAGTGACTGGCTTAGGGAACTGACACTTGAGCCAAAAATCAGTCCGATGAATGTCAGTGTTGGGGCTTCAGCTGGGGCCACTGGGAAAAGAAGCTCTTCCCAATGAAGTTTCTGCACGACAGGACGGAAGCCGGGAGCAGCCTCCTTAATGAGGAAACACCTCTGCCTGAAAGCCTCCCAGAGAAAAACGTAAAAGGGAAGGAGATGGATTCTCACGACTTCAACTGTAGCCCTAGAGCCACTTGTGCAGGAAATCAGAGTTCACTTCTGTACTTGTAATTTGTGTCAGCCCATCCACCCATCCAAAGGGTTAGGCTGAACCTCAGGCCCACTGCCACCAATTTTCAGTTCTGCCACCATCCACAGCATTCTGAGGGCAAGAGAGGAGGTCTGAGAGAGCCATCTCTTCCATGGGTTCTGGGCAAGGAGAGGCTCCTGCATGCAGTTTAGAGGTGTGCTACCTGCTGTGAGCTTCGGTCTTGACTGACTTGTGTTTCTGTCACCAGGACCTGTGATTCACTGTGTTCTGGTCAAATGATCTGATGCAATACACCTGGCTGAGAATGGGGGACTCCTAACAAATACCAGGACAATGCTAACCTGCTGAGACCTCAGATTTTACCAAAAAATATGAAAGATACTTTCATTTGATTATATCCAAATTTTCCCCATTATTAAATACCCAAATTAGATGTATTTCCAGGAATTTCCAGGTAGGTTGCCAAATGAATTTTTACCTCTAAAAAGCTTATACCTCTAAGGTCTGAATTTCTTAAGTGTCTACTAAGTTGTCTCCAGCTGTGTGGACAATAGCCTTGGCAATACTTGGCAACAAGTATTTGGCAACTATAGCTCAGAAGCAAGTCATTACTGCAGCTATTCATCCTCCTTGCCAAGTTCTCTTCCATGAATTCCCGGATATCATCAATTTCAAATACCCAGCAGATGATCAGCTCCCTGGTGACTTCCAAATAAACTCAAAGATGGTATCTAAGCTCAGATGGTAAAAACTCAGACAAGTCCAAGGAGCCCTGACTGAAAGGAAAAAGAACATGGCACAATACATTCACACACAGAGATCTGTGCACAGCGGACCCTGACAAAGAGGAACAAGGGACACAAGTCTTCTCACTGGGTGCCACCAGCCACCACACAGCCCGTGTGCACCTGCTATGTGCACTGGCTGACCATTCTGGCCCACTGAGAGAAACGATGCTCAACTGGGCTTCAGAGCTTTCTGGGTAAAAGGATCGGTTAGATAGCAGCAAAATAAAAAATGAAGGTGTCTCTTAGGCACAATGCTGGGCAATAGCAGAGAAGGTTAACGGCTGAAACTGCTTCTTTATTCTTTCCTGGAGAACTTTCCTGAGGGGTCAAGACGTACATGTTGCTAGCGTTAAGCTACCTCTATCTCCTGATGCAAGTTCTTCAGCATCTCTGAGCCTTGGTGTCCTCATCTGTGAAACAGGGCACAAAACCAGCCTGCAGGGATGCTGTCGGGATTAGAGCGGTAAATGTACAACACACAGCACAACGACACTGCCTACTCATAATGCCTGTTGGGCCTTTCCTGCAGTCACCTAGGCAATTCTGATTAATACCTACAACTTCACGTATCCAAACAGAGGTCAGACTATCACACGGGATGCTGTAGGAAGGCTCTGTGTGTCATGGGGCATGCCAGACTCTAAAAGAATTAATTACTTCTAGCTCAGAGATTCTACAATTCTAAAAAAATCTTTCTCCTCACATTACTTGAGAATCTGTAAAGGTTCAGTAAATAAGTATTACTAATACTGAACAATGACTATGTCCTGGCAGTGAACTGATATATTGAAAAGTGATCGGAAAATTAGGGCACCTGACTACAGAACTAGAATTCCCTAAGTACTGGGGACAGCACTTTGATTTGAACCTTTCAGATACTTGTTCTAGGGCTAAAGGACAGGGCTAACGGACTATGCTGCTACAGTGATATCTTCCCTTTCCACGGGACACACCAGACAAGCACCGCTGTGGCTTGGAAAGTCAGCTTTTGCCAAACAGAACGAGAGGACAGAGTGGATCTCACTATCTTTCTCTTTTCTTCAACAGCAGGTCGAGCCAAAACTTCCTGTCTCTCATACTAGGAACTCTGGAGGAGAATACTTGGCAAAACAGCCACTTCCCTTAACTCTGAGTAACAAGTCAGACTGGAGTGTTTTCGCAGCAACGTGGTCCCCCGCACTGTAGCTTTTGCCGTGTCCTTGTGGCTCCCAGCATGTTAACTGCACAGTTGCTGGAAGGTTTCTGATACTTGAAGGTTGAAGTCTTATCTAGAGCAGAGAGCCGGTTCCATACTAATGGGAGTAGCCATTTAAAAACATGAATAAATCTTGGCTTTTTCTAGAATCTGGTCTCAGGTACAAATTTAAAGTGTAGGAAATATTCTCCCTAAACACTTCAGCAGTTTGGTTTTGATAATTAACATTCTTATAAATCCTAACTAAAATCAAGTTCTTCATCTATGAAAATACCAAGAAACCTAATCTTGTGAAGCTTAGTGTGATCAAACTGATGCAGAGGGTCCCATGCACCAGGGTCCTACAGGTTCTACTGAGCAAAGGGTTCCCATGCACCCTGCATGCCCATTATGTTCAACTACCTGCAATTCCTGTGAAGTCATGTGCGGTGACTCTGAGCCTTGTATAGGCCAAGCTTGTAACTGAAATGCCCATACTCCTCCTGTCTGTGAGCCAATTTCGCCTCACCCTTCACTCACCCGTCACCCCACCAGACTGTAAGATCCATAAGGTAAGGTAACGAGTAGGCTATATAGCAGCATGACCATTCATATTGCCTGGGTTCAAATCCCAGCTCTACTTAATAGCCTCATCGATCCCCTGACATCTAAGGTCTTCAGTCTCCTCATCTGCAAACAGGGATAAAACAGCACCTGCCATCCTCAGATGGCTGTAAGGAATAAATGGAAAAATCAAAGGAAAGAGTTTAACATCGCAGGGAAGAGGTCTGATAAAGATTAGTCATGATTATAAACGCCCAGGAAACAGCTCCAAACCCAATATAATGCCAGCAGACCAGACACGACTTCTACCCTGTCTGGTCAGAGAAGCAGGGGCTCACAGGTGTGAGGGACAGGAGCTGGGAAGGACGCGAGGCTGCTTAGCCAGCCAAGTCACCATACTCACAATCACACAGTTCTTGCCGACATGAACGTAAGAGCCGATCTGCGCTGCGTTGACCACGCAGTCTTCCTCAATAAAAACATGGTCCCCGATATGCAAAGGGAAGAACGCAACGCTACAGAAAGAAAAGAAGATGAACCAAAGAAAACTCAAGGTACCGTATTCCTGGTCAAGGCTTACAGAACTGCAGATCTTAAACTCAACTTCATCATCTTGTCTTAGCAAGACTGTTCCTAGCAAGGAAGGAATCCTCAGGCTAGGGAAATTCTATAATTCTACTAGCTCAAAATCAGAAATGTTAGACCGAGGAAACAGCAAAGCAGAAGGAGCACAATATCTTAGGCTAAAAGAACCGGCATCAAATACACATGAATGAATGAATGTGTGCCCATACCTGCTTCCTTTGAAAATGCTCACAGGTCACATTTTTAGTCACCTGCTCTGTAATATGTCCGGGGACGGACATCAGGTTTGTGGGATATAAATTCTAGTACCCAATATTCTGAAAATGTACACACTCATTCATTTTATTGAGTGTCTATTGTATGCCAGACTCTGTGCTAGGAAATGGGGATACAATGGCAAAGACAAGTAATCCAATCCTGCCCACAAGAAACTTACAATCAAGAGAAGAAACGAGATTAAATAATTACACAGTAAGTAGTTAGTTACACAGTGGAAGAATACCATGTCATATGAGTATGTAACAAGGAGACTTGACCCTCAATGGAGATTTGGTAAAAGCTTAATTGAAAATGACATATAAGTCAAGACTGGAATGTGCGTTAGTTAGCGAGCTTTCTGCAGGCTTCTGACACTGTTCTCAGTCTCCAGGATTCCTTAAGTGTCACGGACAGTGGCTCATGATCATATTTGCAAGTAATTTCAGCACCTTGGGATGGAAAACACTAGGACTGGAATGAATATTTTGTCAGAGATGATATCTGTCCTCCAAGAACCTGTAATTTCTTTAAATTTTCCTTAACTCATTCTTATTTCTAGTCTGAACACCTTGTGAGGCAATGCAGTCCTTGATCTCATCACAGGCTACAGCAGTGCTGCCAGTTCTTTAATCTTAACTAAAAACCCAAACTTCACACTATCATCAGGTCCTAGTACTGGGACATGCACATGCATGGGAAGAAACCCACATCACCCCACTCAACAGTTGTCACTATTTACATCTTCCTACTTTTAAATTTCTCACGTGGACCGCTCTTACTCACACACCCCTTCAACTCACCAACAAACCCTTCTACATGCCAGACTCTATGCTAGAAGTGGGGGCTACACTGGGAAGGACAAGCAATGCAACGTTCATCCTTGAAGCTTCTCTTGGGCCATATCTAGTCCAATAATGCCTTTAGCAGGAGGTACAGTCAGCACCTGTAGCAGAGTGTCAATCACTGCATGAAACCACAAAAGGGAACCTACCACAAGGTTTTATGGTTTCACCCAACGGCCTTCTGAGCTAACGAGCAAATGGTTTCCTGTGGATGATTTACAGTGACTCCCTGCGCCAATCCCTGTATATCATGGAAAGCCTGAAGCTGAACATCATTATGGGAGATGCAGGATTATTCCTGCATGATATACTCCTAGGTATTAGAGTTAGTCTGAGTTAGCTACCGTCTTCTCTGTTCATCCCTTACCTTATTCATACCCATGTGACAGGAGTATCACATTATATAGTGGCAATCACATTATAGTGTCATGTTATATAGAAGCTATGTGTTTATGTAAATGTTTCTACCACTAGGTTTGAAGAACCTTAAGGCAGGAATGCAATTTTATCCATCTTTATACACCCTGCTTATAACTTAGTGCTTGCTGAATTGCTGGATGAAATGCTGATTGTGTCACAGGTAGAAACCAAGAGAGTAAATTAGTCAAAGGGAAGAGAGGCAAACAGAATACCACCACGGCAGGTACAGTGGTCAGTTTTCCTGTACTGTCCATGTCCTTTCTTGGACAATCCCTATCCCGCTGTGAGATCAGTGGGTCTGACTTGACCTGACCACTGGGTTGCAGCTGTTTAGAATAGGAGTGGACACTTAACTCATGCTAAGCCAATCAGATTCCCTCTCCCATGAATCTGAAATAAGACCTAAGATCTCTAGTTGGTATCTGTTAGAAGTTTAAATGGAAAAATGATGTAAATAAGGGGCTGAGGTAGCAAGGTTGGCTCCAGGAGGAAAGGGGGAAGACACATCCAATCTGAGGGAGGAGAAGAAAGCAGAGGTGCAGAGAAGGACAGATAAGAAATAGTATAATTTTGGAGAAAGTGAGCACTGGATATACAGAATAGCTGTCTTGATCCTGCCTAGGTGACTAGGCAGTTTCGAATTCTAGTCTCTCATAAGTCTTGGCCCCTTTTTCTACCCTTAGGTTCCATCAAATATTCCTATGACTGATTAATAAGAACCCCTTTTGCTTTTGCTAGCTGAAGCAGGTTCCATTTCTGGCAACCAGTCAACCTCAACTAGACTAGGGTGACCACCACCTGAGTTGTGCTCATTATGGTGAATTCTTACTCAGTGTCCCCAAAAACAGCATAGACCCACTCTTTACCCCACAACCCAGCACATGGATAACACCACCAGTAGCAGCAGCTTGCCCAAGAATGAAACAAGATAACTAAGTTACATACCCTTTGCTGAATTTCTTGAACGGTGGCCTTATGACACTCCGACTTTTCACAACACAATGACGTCCAACTCTTACATTTGCCAGATCCCCTCGGATAATACAGTCATTCATCACAATGGTCTATAAAACAAAGCACATTTAAAAATTATCAACATAGATGAAAACATAACAACACCAAAAATTAGGTAACAAGACACCGACTGAGACTTGTGCTTTGATCTACTGAGCACTTATAAGGTTAAGTCCTTGTTTAGACCCCGATGTGAACCAACCAATTACAAAAGAAGATCTTAAGACACTGGGAAGACTGAATGCGGACTGAGGATTAGATGACACCAGGAAATTACTTACAAGAGAATTGCCCTCATAACTCTGACTGCGTGCATTGCTATTAAAGTTTGGTCTCGCAAGCCATGGAGAGTGACTTTTATCTGTGTTACTACGTGGGTCACAAGGGCAAGTTCAGCCACAAATTCCTGGAATTTGAGTTCTGACCCAATGGGAAATTGACATATGCCAACAATAGCATTTACAAAAACGATGTCATGATCAGAAAGCAGGCTTACATACATAAAAGTGTGATGGAGGAACTGAAGGGAGTAACAGATGACGGTGAAATTACCAAAACAATGATGCTTTGTGGTTTCCTCCTGACCGAGTGGGCTGGTAGGAGCTTAAAGTTGTCACTGGAGATGAACACATTTCTTTCACAACATCAACAACTGGATCCCTTATTGATGTCAATCGATCTAAGGACCAGAATACTTACATGGATTTTATCACTTTGTCTAGGGCCTGAAGTGAGTGTTTGGTCTTCCGTCTTACTGGATCGCACTGCAGGACTAAACCATCTAGACCGAACGCTGGTGTGGATGCAAGGGGGTGTGAGGGGCTGTGTTTAGTCACCGTCATCAGGGAACGTTTGTGTACATCAGGTCAGTATTTTTTATGCACTATAAAAGATCGTCTTTAATAAATACATAACAAAATGCAATTTTCATTGTTTTAAAAATATCTGAAAGTATGAAAAAATAAAACTGCATGCAGCTGAAGATGTCCCCCTTGCACTACAAGCTTTACCCTGAACATCCTATAAATAAGGCTCACTGGATGAACAAACATTTGTTGGGAACACCTCTGGTAGACTTAAGTAATGCACCTCCTCAGACTTACTCAGATCCACCTGTCCCCAAGCTGTGGCTGCTGCTCAATGAGAGTCCTGGCTGCTCCTGCCTTTGTCTTATCTGGTAACACGACTACCTCCAACTTCTTACTCCCAGAGGTGGACTCACTGAGATTCTGGCTCCTCTCCCAATTTTTGGACTCACATTAAGAGCTACACTGCAGGGCGTGGTATCTGGCTTCCCCAGAGATTGCCCAAAGGGGTTGAATAACACAACCCAGAAATCTGGGGGAACTAATTCCCCATACTTGGAAAAAAGTAGGCATTCTTGAAATATCTGTTGAATAAATGAATGAATGTGGCAAAACAAGAAAGTGCATATGGCTGGGGTTGCACCTGGACAAGTAAACAAGGCACTAGATCATGAGGAATTTTGTACACTGATCACAGAACCTTAGATTTTTTTCCTTAGAGGATATATGTAAAGAATCAATGAAAGATTTTAAGCTGAGGATTTAAACAAGTGAATGTTCACTTCAGAAATATTACTCTTGAAGCAGTCCAAAGTCTGAATGAAGGAGGCAAGAACTTTCAGTGGAGGTAAAGTGACCCTTTAGATGACTACAGTGGGTGAAGGTAAAAGAGATAACAAACCTCGTCTAAGGCAAGAGCTGTGCATGAAAAAAAGAAAGAAACTGGAGGTACAGGAATCTGACCAAGCCTCCAGATCTAACTACCAATTCGCAGGGAGTAGGGGGATAGAGACCTCATTAAATCCCATGTGATCATAATCAGCCGAAGTCAGAAATCTGAAAATTCTGCAGAAGAGTGATCCAGTTTTCTCAATATAAAAATGGCAAGGGGGAGAAAGGGGTGGAAAAAAAGAACAGTGACAGATTCGAGAGACTTAAGAGACACAGCAATCAAACACAATGTGTACTTGACCTTGTTTGGATACTGTTTTAAACAAAACAAATGTAGAACGATATCTTGAGATACTAAAAAGACTGAACATGGGCTGAGGATTAGATGATATTAGGGAGTTACTGTTTGTTTGTTTTTTAATTATAATAATGGTTCTCTACTATTTAGGTCTTTAAATATT
This sequence comes from Macrotus californicus, assembly GCA_007922815.1. Classification (NCBI taxonomy): domain Eukaryota; kingdom Metazoa; phylum Chordata; class Mammalia; order Chiroptera; family Phyllostomidae; genus Macrotus; species Macrotus californicus. Next base: position 69,150 of record VMDR010001066.1, read on the forward strand.
AATGAAACATATTCAAAGTATTTGTGGGTGAAGTATATGATGCTTGCAATTTGCTTGAAAATAGTCCAACTCCCTTCCCCAACCCTGGTCAAAATAGGTATGGGTTTGGGGAGCATCAGGACAGAGAAGAAATAAGAACGTCAGAACTTGCTAGTTGTAGAAGCTGGTAAATTCATTATATGTTCTCCCTACTTTTGTTCATGTCTTAAAAGTTCCACAATAATACTGCTCATACAACAAGGAATGAACCACTAATGCACTAATATATGCAAGAACATGGGTCAGTTTCAACGACCTTATGCTGAGCGAAAGAAGTCAGACACCAAACATTACATGATTCCAACGATATGAAACTCTGGAAAATGCAAAACTAATTTATATTAGCTTGGACCTGGGCCCAAGGACAGAGGGAGGACTGACCGCAAAGGCACAAGGAAACTAGGGTGATGAAAATATTTTATATCTTGATTGTGGTAGTGGTTATATAGCATCAGTCAAAACTTGTCACCCTGCCAGTGTGGCTCAGTTGGTTGGAGCATCACCCCCTGGACCAAAAGGTTGCGGGTTCGATCCCCAGTTGGTGTCTGTACAAAAAGGCAACCAACAAATGTTTTTCTCTCACATTGATGTTTTTCTCTCTCTTCTCTCTCTCCCCCTACCACTCTCTCCAACAGCAATGAAAAAAAAAGTCCTCAAGCGAGGATAAAAAAGTAAAAATAATAAAAATACTTGTCATACTGCACACTTAAAATTGACACTTTTACTGTATGTAAATTACACTTCAATAAAAATAATTTTATTAAATGTTACATTATAAAATGTTAAAAAAGAAAAAAGGACAGAGAATCTATACAACTTAGTCACTGTTTAGATTTTGGGAGTAAGAGATCCTAGAATGGGGTGAGTAATCCTGGAGACCAGACAAAAAATTCATTTGAAATGTTTACTTGGAGGTATCAGTGGGGATGACCAACAGGCAGTTCTAAATAAACATTTGGGGCCCAGGACAGAAGGTCATGCTAAAGGAGCAGATGGAGACACCTTGTTTGTAGGTGAATTTAGATAAGTCACTGGCCTGAACACCACACTCTGACAGGACACTAAAAGGGAAACGGACTCATACCCGGAAGAGTTTACCAATCTCATCTGCTCATGTTCTGTCTGTAGAACATCTCCCCATGGGGAAAGGGGGTGGGTGGAGGTGGAAGAGGATATAGGGGAAATAATCTGCAGTGGAAAAAACACAATAAAAAATAAACTATTTAAAAAATCTACCAGTAAAAAGAAACTTTCGCATCTGCTGCTGATTGTAAAGCACTGCAGTTCTTCGTTTTTTAAAGCTATCTTCTTCAAGCTAAAAGAGAGGTCTCTTCCTAGTATATACTTCTTTTATCAGAGAGACTTAATTCACTTCAATCATTGTTTTCAGTGTATGTGTCCGTCTACAATCAGAGAAAATGACCGCCTTTGCTTTTAGAAGAAAACAACATTCCAAGAGCTGTGAGTGTCTGGTAATGGGCATTGTCATTTTATTGTGTTTTAAATATAGACAACAATCGTAATCTGGAAATAAAGAAAATCCATGTACAACCCTCTGTCGGTCTAAATTACACTCCCACTGAAGAAGCAAACACACAAACACATAAATAGTAAATCCTATTACAAGTGGTCAAAGAAATTTAGCGAGAATAAATCCCGGCTTCCTATTCATAAAGGGTGGAGCTAAAGAAGAGAAGTGATTCGAAACCGAGACAACAGTGCATTACAGCGAAAGGAGGTGGCAATGAGGACCTTACAGGGAAGAAAATAGCACTGACGGGGAGCTCACCGCACTGGACAGGTGTCAGGCAGAGGTGGAAACTGGATGTGTAAGGACAGCACCTGGAAACCTGTTTTGTTTGGCCCATGCAACATTTTTATTTGAAGAATGGAATGTTTTACATTCTTAAAAATCCAGATTTCTAGTTTCTTTTGAGAGAATCAGAAGCTCTGGAAATACAGGCCTATTTTCTCACTTGCAGCAATCAGCTTGGGCTTAGCTAGGGCATGTATTCTCCCAAGTTACCCAGCCCGGAACTCTGCTATTTACACCCAGTCTCTTTCACTCATTTGATGGCTGTATGCTCCTGCAGGCACCGTGACACCTGATATAAGCTCAGAAAAACAGAAACGTGTTATTTCTAAAAGGGACAGGAGCTGAAGACACACAAGGATTGTTTATAATAGCAAAGTGGAAACAAAACAACTATCCACCAAACAGATGAGGGGAATAAATTTTCACACAGCAGTGAAAATGCACAAGCCACATGAATCTTAGAAACAAATACTGTCATATAAGTGTTTTCTGTTGTCATTATTATGATAATTACATGTAAAAAAAGTCACAGAAAACTAAGAATTGCTAAACAAGCCTTGTATATATTATTTAGGGATACATATGTATATGGTAAAACATATCTTAAAATAAAGAATTTGTATGACACAACATTCAGGATAGCGGTTTCCTCTTGGAAGGGGGCAGAAGAAAGGGACAAGAGAGGACCATAAAGGTAGCACCATATCATACACGCTATTATACATGCTACATTCCAGTTCTTCAGCTGGGTGGTGGGTCATGGTGTTGGCTTAATTTTTATGTTTTATAACAATATATTACATATTATTCTTCTGTGTACACCAAATAGTACCAAGTAAAACACCTTTTTAAAAAGGAACAGATGGGATTGCAGAAGGGAGGGGGTAAAAGGAGACTAAATGGCAATGGAAAAAAGATACAATGAAAAATGTTTAAAAAATAAAAAGAAAGACATGGCCCAAACAACCAAGACAATCTTGAAAAAGGACAAAGTTGGAGGACCCATCTTTTCTGATCACAAAACCACTATGAAGCTGCAATAACAGAAGCAGTGCAGTACAGGGACACTGACGTAAGGACTGACATGTCAGTCAAGGGAACAGAACTGAGACTCCACAAATAAACCCATACATCTATGGCCGACTGATTTTCTACATGATGCCAAGACCATTCAATGGAGAAAGAATATGTATGTTTACCAAATGGCACTGGGACAACTAGATTTCCACATCCAGAAGAATTAATGAATTAGGAACCCCTACATCACACTGTATACACAAATTAACTCAAAATGCACTAATGACCTAAATAAATACAAGTGCTGAAACCACAAAACTCTCAGGAGAAAATATAAGAGTAAATCTTTGTGACCTTGGGTACGGCCATGGATTCTTACATATGACACCAAAAAACTTGAGCAACAACAAAAAAAAATAGGTAAATTGGACTTCACGAAAATTAAAATCTTTTGTGCATCAAAGAACGTCATCAACAAAGTTGAAAGGGCCCTGGCCGGGTAGCTCAGTTGGTTAAGAGTATAGCCCTGATACTCAAGGTTGCAGGTTCGATCTCCGGTCAGGGCACATACAAGAAGCAACCAATGCCCTATCCAAGTAGCCCAGCTGGTTGGAGCAGCGTCCTATATACCAAAAGGTTGTGGGCTCAAATCTCAATCAGGGCACATACCTAGGTTGCAGGTCCAAACCCTGGTTGGGGCACATATGGGAGGCGACTGATAAATGTTTATCACATCAATGTTTCCCTCTCTCTCTCTCTTTCTCGCTCTGCCCCGCCCCCACTTCCTCTTTCTCTAAAATCAATAAAAATATATCCTTGGGTGAGAATTACATTTATTTATTTTTTAAAGGTTTCTTGTTTTTAAAGAGTTTTATTTATTTATTTATTTTTAGAGAGGGGAAGGGAGCAAGAAAGAGAGGGAGAGAAACATCAATGTGTTCTTGCCTCTCACACGCCCCCCAGTGGGGACCTGGCCTACAACCCAGGCCTGTGCCCTGACTGGGAATTGAACCAATGACTCTTTGGTTCACAGGCCGGTACTCAATCCACTGACCCACACCAACCAGGGCAAGCATTAAATTTTTTAAAACGAAGCAACCAATGAATACATAAATAAATGGAACAACAAATCAATGTTTCTGTCTCTCTCCCTTTCTCTCTCTCTCTCTAAAATCAATCAATAAAATTTTTTTAAAAAATACCTGGCTGATGTCGTTCAGTGGATTGAGTGCCAACCTGAGAACCAAAGGGTCCCCAGTTCGCTTCCCAGTCTAGGGCATATGCCTGAGTTGCAGGCCATGTCCCCAGTAGGGGGTGCACGAGAGGCAACCACACATTGATGTTTCTCTCCCTCCCTTCTCCTCTCTAAAACTAAATAAATAAATAAAATCTTTAACAAAAAATAAAGTGAAAGATGATCTCAGAGTGGTAGAATTTATTTGCAATCATATATCTGATAAGGATTTAATATCCAGAATATGTAAAGAACTACAACCCAACAAAAAGACAGCACAATTTAAAAATGGGCAAAGGACTGAATAGTCATTTCTCCATAGAATATATACAAATGGCTAATATGCCATTAAAAGCTATTCATCATCATTAGGAAAATGCAAGTCAAAAACCATAATGAAATACCATCCATACGCACATCCAAAAAACAGAAAATAACAAGTGTTAGTGAAGATGTGAAGAAACTGGTACTCAATTGCATCGCAGAAGGAATGTAAAATGGTTCAGTCCTTGTGGAAAACAGTTACAAAATCACAAAGCTAAATACAGAATTACCATATGACCCAGCAGTCCCACTCCTAGGTATACACCCAAAGAACTGAGAACAGGTACTCATAACCTTGTACACCAATGTTCAGAGTAGCTTTACCCACAACAGCCAAAAGGTAGAAACAACCCAAGAAGTGTTCAACAAATGAATGGATAAACAAAAATGTGGTACATACACACCACAGGATATTTCAGCTAGGAAAAGGATATGTGCTACAACATGGATGAACCTTGAAAAAAATTATGCTAAGTAAAGTAAGCCAGACCACCCCCCAAAAAAACACAAATACTATGTGATTCCATAAACTAAATATCTAGCATAGGCAAATTCCTGATCATGGTGTCTCCCCTGCTAGGTAAGCACAGCATAGGCAAACTCACAGAACTAGAAAGTAGACTAAGGTTCCCAGGGACCAGGGGAAGATGGGAATGGGGAAATTCCTTAACGGGCAGAATTTCTGTTTGGATGATGAAACAGTTTTGGAAACAGTGGCGATGGTTGCACCACATTGTGAATGTGATTTATGTCAATAAATTATACACCTACATATGATTAAAATGGCGAATTTTGTTACATATATTACTAGAATAAAAATAAAATCTTCCCTACAAAATCACAGAAAATGTTTTAGAATTAGCTGAAGGATTTCCAAAAAACCTCTGTGCATTTGCTAATGTGTCGGATGGTGTTAAATGAATTTCCTATTTCTGGGCAAAAATAGTATGTCTATAATTACTAATTATATCTAGTTACTGAACTATATTTCTTTTCCATTAAATCTCATGATACAATGGGCTAATGGAGAGAGTAACTGTGTCTCTACTGAAAATGTCTGTGATCTCTTGATTATAAGTGAGACTATTTTCCCTCTGGAGGTCAGAGATCTAACATTTCGAGGGGAACTGAGTATTCCAGATGGCAGGAGACACAGACTTCAGGGTTTACTAATCTCAAATATATCTTGATATTTTCTCTGGTTCTGAAATGTTTAATATTATTCCGAAGTTTATACTCATCTCTCTGCTACTTCAATTTATTCAGACTACAAGATCTTGAGCCTTTAATATTCTGTTTTACAAATTTGTCTCAAATTTTACTATCTTTCTACATTCTCATGTTAATTTTAAGAGTTTCACTTAATACTGAATCATTAATTATTATTAAACAGATAATTATATTCATGTAGTATTACTTTAGTTTCTACTCTACAATAGTTTTATGTGTTTTATGTTTGGTAGTTCGATACTGTGTGATAATTTCAGCTCTGGGTGCCATTGTATTGTGTTCCTGGCACATAAGGAAAAAGGCTTTCTGTTGGCTCTTTTTATTGAATCTCTTTTGTGTTTAATAAATCCAACTCGGAAAATTAAAAACAAGAGAATTTTTAAATGTACAGCAATAAATGGGAAACGTGGCAACATTTTATCTGCCCTGCTAATGTGACAATTTGTGGAGAGAAAGCAGCAGTATGCATCCTGGAGGTGGCTTTATTCCTTACCTTGCCATTGAGAACGATGTTCTGACTTCCGCACAACACTGACTGGCGACTAACTTTGTTCCCAGACGCCTGAAAGCAAACAGCAGCAAATGAGGGGGAGCAAGCTGAGCGGGTACGGGGCTACAGGTCTCCATCAAGAAAGTTCACGTGGAGAGCAAAGGACCTGAAATGGCATCTAGTCCACACTGGGACGAGTCCAGAATTCCAGGAAAGAAAGGGTGGATTAGGAAACTAGAGACTCGAAGACTGGGTTCAGAATTGGGATGGGGTAAGTCTGTCTGTAGCCTACCGGCCTCAAAGACACGGATTCAAGTCCCAACTCTATACCTCGATTTTAACCCCTACCCCCAGGATAATGACTTCAGCATCTCAGAGTTGTGGGGATTCAATGAAAAGCACAGTAGCAACATCGAACGACTTACACGCACCATGCATCGACTATAAAGAACCTAACACTCTTTAGCACATAGTAATAAATTATGACAGGTTTGTTTCTTTAAGTAGTTTTTAAAAGCCCGAAGCCGGGAGCTGTAATTAATATTAGGATGGACGAGACTTGTCCTGCTTTCTGAAAAGCATTTTATCTCCAAGAGGAAATCAGGATTAAAATGAGAAGGCCTAAACTGGCCATTTCAGAAATAAACAACAAGGCCAGACCATACACGCCCATCCTTGCCACAGGGACCCGCCGGGGACGGGGAGACACACAAGATGGGGCACCGGCCCCAAAGAGACTCAGGCTCGGAAAGGGAGGGCTGATGTGCAGGCACGCGCGCACCGTCTCGATGTACTCGGACTTGTTGTAGAGCAGTTCGCCCAACTCCATGGCCGCCAAGACCTGTAAGCAGCTCCGGCCGGCTTCTGTCAAAGACTGTCAGCGAGCCCGCCCGTCCCGGACGCCGGCCACTTCCGGCGAACCCTGCACTTCCGCTCCCAGGAGGCCGCGGGTCTCATCCACAGCTCTGCTCTCCGCTAGGCGGCCCAGCTCCGTCGTCCGCAGTGCCTGGCTGCGCATGCGTAAACCGAAAGGAGGCCTTCATTGGCCGGGTCGACGGCGCGCGGAGATTGCGAGTGCCTGCGGGTCGCGCGTTTCGGGGATCCGGGCACCTGTTCTTTCTAGAGGCGCCAGTGGAGCCCAGAGCCCGCTGTAGCTCCCGTGTCCACAGCCCCCGGACGGCCGCTCTTTTCGCTTCGTTCGCAGGCGCGATGGAAGAGGCTCCCGGGAAGCCCCTCAGCTGTGAGGAGAAGGAAAAGGTGTCGGGCGTGCGGGAAGGGCTGCCTCCGTCTCACCCCCTGCGGGATTGTAGGCCGGCCCCCGTATCCCCGGCCGCCGGGGGCCGCGCTGCCCTCTAACCGCTGACGCCCTTTCAACCCGGGGCTCCCAGGGAGTGCAGGCGTAGAAGAGCGCTGTGCTCGCCTGGTAGCGTTTAAAGAACACATTTGTCTAAAAGGTTTTACAGCACTGATGCACAGATACAAAGTGCCGATCTGTAGGTAAAACTGGAGTCCCCGTTGACACCCTCTCTGCCCCAACACTCTCTCGGCCTGGGCCTCTCCCAGCCCGCCCCTGAAGTCTGTTGGTGGCGGGTGGGGAGTGCCGAGGGGCCGGTCGTATTCTCTAACCACCACAAGGTGATGTGTAGTTTTTGGAAAGGAGAATGTTCGTACACGGTCCAGTCTTGATGGCTCTGCAGCTTCCGTTTTCCTTCTCCATGTTCGATTGACAGCCATGTTAGTACATGTTTATCGGCCCAATTTTTTAAGTTCTGTGTAGTGTTCCGTAGTATGGAATTGCCATGGTTTCTTTCGTTATTACTCTGCTGAGAGACAGGTGGCTTCCAGCTTCTGTTCCTACAACAGTTGTGTCTGCAACAGTGTTGCTCTAGCCATCTGTTTACGCCACCTTTGCTCACGCTGATACTAGCTAGAATGTATCTTGTGCTGGCTGTTCCGGGCTTTGTGCTACACTCTTCATTCACATTAACCAACAGTCTTCTTATGCCAGCCCACCTTCCAGTGGGGGTGAGGGGGGGGCATTTACAAGTCGAGATAATTCACAGGTGATTGATAAGCCTAGTGATTAATAGGACTTCTCGAGAAGCAGTCTAGCAGAGAGCGCAGACTCTGGAGCTGGACTGCACGGGCTTGAATCGCACACCGTCTATAAACTGTGGTCTTAGACAAGCTGATTTCGCTCTGATCTTCCCTAGCCATCTCTGTCGTCCTCCAGGTCTGGGTTCAAATGGTAGTCCTCAGAAATGATCGCTGGCCGCCTTATCTAAAGTAGTCTGTCGCCATAACTCCGGAGCTCTCACTCGATTACTGTGTGAAATCTGTTTGTTTTCTTGCGTATTGTCTGCATCATTCGCTACATGTAAGCTTGACCACTCTATATCTATCACCTGGAACAGTAGCTGATAGCCTTACATACGAATACAACTATGTCCCCAGGTGGTAGAGATACCTGGACCAATAGCTGACAAGTAAGAGATTCGTTTTCCAAGTGAATGTCTGAGGGTAACAGACCTTGGAGGATCTCATGGTGAAAATGGGGGGTGGGGGAACGGAGACATAAACAGATAACGGTACAATAAGTGCCGTGATAAAGGAAGCATAGAGGAGAAATGGAGTGTCTAATGTGGATTGAAGAAGGACCTAGAAGTCTGTTCAGGAAAATAAAAATCTAAGCTGAGGCTTGAGGAACCAGTGAGAGTCAGCACAGTGAGTTGGGGAGGAAACGCTCCAGGTGATGGGAACAGTCTGTGCAAAGGCATGGAGACAACAGAGGACTTGGTGCTTCCTGAGAAGTGAGGGTGATGTGGGCCCATGCCATTCCCTCCACTGCCTCTTGCTGTGCTCATGTCCAATAGGTACTGTACCCCTTTCGTCTGCTCATTGTACCCTTTCCATTGCTCAACATCGTCTGGTATTGTTGTTCTTCCAGTTGAAGGAAAAATTGGCATTCTTGAAAAGGGAATACAGCAAGACTCTGGCCCGCCTTCAGGTAAGTGAATCTTATTCTCTCAAACTGAGGTTTTATAGTGTAGACTACAAAAACATTTCTTCATAATAATGAAGCTTTAAAAAACTGTTTTTTCCCTTAAATTCGTTCCTTGAGCTGCTTTTGCTTTCTCTAGCGTGCCCAACGAGCTGAGAAGGTTAAGAACTTTATTAAGAAAACAGTGAAAGAACAAGATTGTTTGCTTCAACCAGAAGTTTCACCACAGCTAAACCATTCAGGTAAAGCTAGCCCATTCACTTACATTTGCTTCATTGTCCATTTCAGCGAGGCATACAAACACTGCCAGGTGTGTCTGGCTGTGGTTCTTTTTCTCCTAGTCAGAAGGTAAGGATGGAGTAGACTCTTTAAAGTGTACAGTTTGATGGTCCTTTATGTATTCACAAGACAGAGCAACCATCATCACTGTCTATTTCCAGAACATTTTCACCACCCCCAGAAGAAACCCCATTCCCATCCCACCCAAAGCCTTAGTGACCACTAGTGCCTTTTTTGTTTCTGCGGATTGACCTGTTCTGGACAATTCGTGTAAATAGAACCATACAGTATGTGGCCTTTTGTGGCTGGTGTCTTTCACTCAGCATGATGTTTTCAGTGGTCATCCATCTGAACATGCACACATCCAGGCATGCATCTTTACCCTTTCCCTTTTGCAGCTGAATAATATTCCACTGCATAGAGGTACCATCATTTATATGTCCATCAGTTGATGGACATTGGGATTGTTTCTATTTTTTGGCTATTATGAATTTGAGCTATTAACCTGCCAGGAACATTCATATACAGACATTGTGTAGACATGTCTCCAAGTACTTCGAGTACCTAGGCATGCATTTGTGGAGTTGTATGGGAAGTCTATGTTTAACTTTTTGAGGAATCGCCAAACTTTCCTATAGCAGCTGTACCACTTTGCATTCCCACTGCGATGCCTAAGGGCTCCAATTTCTCCACATCATCGCCAGCACTAAAAATGACAACCATCCTGGTGGATGTGAAGTGGTATCTAATTGTGGTTTCAATCTGCATTTCCTAGTGACTAATGATGTTGAACGCCTTTTCATATGCTTAGAGGCCATTTTTATATCTTCTTTAGAGAAATGTCTGTTCAAGTTCTTTGCCAATATTTTAATTAGGTTATTTGTTTTTTTATTCTGGGGTTGTAAGGGTCCTCATATTATAGCTGTTAGACCCTTATTACATGCAAGATTTGTAAATATTTTTTCCCATTCTATGAGCAATAAACTATCCTTTCGGTTGATTTGTTTAGTGTTCTTTTTCCCTCTCAACTTTTGGAAATTATACTCATTGATTAATTATTGGAAAGATTTTTAAATTAAATTTCTGCATACGCACAGAGAAAAATGTCTGGCAGGAAATACTCTAAAAAATAATGGTCATTTCTCTTATTAATACTTACCTACTTTATAATCATAAAATCTGAGGCTACTGAAATAGGGAAGATGTATTAAAATTACTTATGCAAAAAACTGCTGTAGCAGAAGTGGTGTGAGCAGAGGGAGGCAGATCTAGCCAGAGGCTAGGGGCCTGCAAGGTGGTCCTGTAGTGGGCCCGCCCACCACCCTATGGGCCAGTGAAGAAACAAAAGCCTCCAGGCCCTAAAAAAAAAAGACATGAAATAAAAAATTAGGTAAGATATGGGGAGAAATGGGGAGGTGTTGATCAAAGGGTACAGAGTTTCAGTTACACAAAATAAATAAGTTTTGGAGATCTAATGTGAACATGGTGATGATAGTTAATACTACATGTGTATTGTATACTTGAAATTTGCTAAGAGAACTGATCTTCAGTGTTCTTACCACACACAAAAAATTGTAATTCTGTGAATTGATGGTTATGTTAATTAGCTTGATTATGGTAACATTTTGCAATGTATATGTATATCAGAACATCACATTGTACACCTTAAATTTTTACAATTTTTGTCAGTTGTACCTCAATAAAGCTGTGAAAGAAACTAAGAAAAAAGATGATTTCAATAAAGAATAGATCATTTTTTTAGTTTAAAAATCATTTTTCTAGCACAATTCAGTTTGTTTATATTTACTTAAAATTATTATGGTTTATTAGATTATGACAGACTTGAACTTTAATCTGCCTAAATGAAATACACTGACTTTCTTAGGTAAATATTTGATAGTATTTACAGGTAATATTTGAAAGTAAGTACTTTTTGTTTCCTCTTGAAAGGAAAATATTAATTATACAATTTTTTCCTCCTTAGAACCTAAAACTAATGTATCTTCTTGTGACACATTAAAAATCAACACCCATCTTGATGAAGAAACTGGAGATGTTGGGCCTGAGCCCTTTAACCCTGGACATGGCCCAGTGGGAGGGATACACGTGCAGAGAACAGATGGTATCCAAGAACATTTTGCCCACAGGGTCGATGGCCCTGATGGTGAGAAAAGGCAGAGTAAGCTGCCAGGGAGAAGAAAAAAGCAGCAGAAGAGAATATTTATTTCACAAGGCAGGGAATCTTTCTTTGATGCTGATTCACTTATCCTCTCTGGGAAAAGACTAAACAAACAAACAGAAATCAATAGTGAAAATCCTGAGACACGGGTAACTAAAATAAGAACTAAGTTTTCGAGTCCTCAGTCTGACATTCCAGATTCTCAAGCACCAGTTACAGAAACTAATGGAAGGAGTGTATTAATTCCATTCAGTGCCAAGCCACAAAGCAGTGTGGATGCTGTCCTTGGAGAAAATAGTTTCCCTAGGGTGCCCCCACCTCCTTCGTATACTCCCTCAGGTACCAGTAGTGGTCCGCACCTTCAACATAAGCCTCCTAAACGGAACTGTGAACTTACTGCTCACGGTTTAAAAAGCATTAACCTTACCTCACCTGTAAACTTAAAGGCACACAACAAAAACATGACTGTCTTTACAGGTAACCCAGAGGTAAATAAAACTGTAAGTACAAGTGGCCAGCAGCCTAGAAGTCTTGCCTTAGAAACAGATAATGCATGTTCTGTAAATGAACTCACTTATAACTTACCAGCAAATGAAAACCAAAACTTAAAAGACCAAAGTCACACAGAGGAGTCTTTAGAATCTTCCAGTAATGCCCTTCATGATAGAAATGAAAGTGTTCAGGAAAATGAGGTTCTGAGTCAGTCTAAGAGTCTTGGCCCAGAAGTAGTCTCTCCTGTTTCTGCAGAAAATCAAACCCATTCTTGCACTATGCTAGAAGGCCTTCTTTTTCCTGCAGAATATTATGTTAGAACAACACGACAAATGTCAAATTGCCGCAGGAAAGTAGCTCTGGAGGCTGTAATTCAAAGTCACTTCAATGTCAGAAAGAAAAGGGTTAAAAATAAAAATAAGGAAGCTGCTAAAATTTTAAATCTTTTCAGTGAAGAAGCTAACCAAAGTATAACTAGGATGTGTGACACATGCACAGGACAAACAAGTTCAAGAAGTCCTTTCCAGACACTTCTCTCACTAACTGAAGTCAGCTCTCCCACTGGGCCCACTCAAGATGGCTTTTCTAGGAAGGCGGTTACCCAGCCGTCTAGCAGAAGACACAGAGGAAAAAGAAAGTCAATCTGCACCCGTACATCACGTCGTCATGAACTACTTTTGCCCACGTCTGGCATATCGAGTGTTGACAGGTCCAAGAAAGAAGTCACCTTGCACAAAGATCAGAAGGAAAAAGCAGTTACTCATGGTAAGAGGAGAGTAATGGTAAATCAAGGTGAGGTTGAGGATGATGACAACAGTGGCCTCGTGTGCCTGGCACTTTCTAAATGCTGTACAGATGCTAACTCGAATCATCACAGCAACCCTACAGAGGTAGCATCTATTTTTTTTCAAAGATTTTATTTTGTGAGAGGGGAAGGGAGGGAGAAAGAGAAAAATATCAGTCGGCTGCCCCTCGCACACCCCCAACTGGGGATGCAGCCTGCAACCCAGGCGTGTGCCCCGACGCTGGCTGGTCTCTGTCCCACTGAACCACACCAGCCAGGGCAGAATCTATTTTTTCCTCACCTTACAGATGAGGAAACGTAAGGCACAAGGAGATTAAAGTGTTTTAGTTAATTAAAATGACAGAACCAGGGTTCACTAACGTGGTTTTAAAAGTTGACAGTCAAAAGGAAAATATATTGGACATTTAGCTAAAATTAGTATTCAGGTACAACACAGTCTTCATCCGTGGATGGAAATATAAGTAATACAGGAAGTGTTTTTGAGATGAGATGTGTGTCAAAATAAGACGTCACTGACTAACTCTCAGAAATGATTATCTAAAAAATGCAATAGGTCTGAGCCATTTTTTCTGGATTAAATATCCAATATAGTCTCTCTGAGGTCTGTGGGATGCAAGATTTTGGAAGATAGCAAGTGACATGTTATAATTTAAACATTTAAATTTATTTGGGAGTTACCATATCTGATAAACTAAGCATAAAAACTAGATAATTCACTCTGGCTCCATACTAGAGATCAGTGAACTTTCCGTCAAAGGTCCTATAGTAAATTGTCTCTGTGCTCTGCCAGTGCTACTCAAGCATAGTGCAGAAGTAGCCACGGACAACATGTAAATGTGACAGCATTCCAACAAAACTGTATTTGCAAAAGTAGGGAACCTGCCCTGGCTGGGTGGCTCAGTTAATTGGAGCATCATCCTGTACTCCAAAAGGTTATAGGTTAGATGCCAGGTCAGGGCACATACCTAGATTGCAGGTTCGACCCCCAGTCTGGGTACATACGGGAGGCAACTGATTGATGTTCTCACATTGATGTTTTTCTCTCTCAAATCAATAAACATATCCTCAGGTGAGGATTAGAATAAAAAATAGGGAGCCTGCTTGCTCTATTCTATACCTTTGGACTGACGATCTGATCTATGAGCTGTGACTAGTTAATAAAGTAGAAATGAGAGTCATTATGACTTACCATCCAACAAGAACACAAAGAAATCAGAAAGCAAAGCAATCTCATAATAAACTAGAAACATTCTTTTGTATATGTTGACATAATCTACTGCTGTTTTAGTAACCTGCAGCTACATTAAAATTTCTTTTTCTTAGGTGACCTTCACATAACAAAATTAACGAGTTTAAATTCAGTGAACAATTCTGCGACATTTAGTATATTCCTAACATGCAACCATGATCCCTACCTCATTCCAAAACATTTTCATCACCCTACATGGAAACCTTGTTCCCACTTCATTTCTTCTCCGTTTCTTCTCCCCCAGCCCCTGGCAATCTATCTCTTTGGATTTACTTATTTCATACCAATGGATTATACAAAGTCTGACCTTTTGTGTCTGGCTGCTTTTGCCTTGTTTTCAAGATACATCCATGTTCCAGTGTGTACAGTACTTCATTCTTTTTATGGCTGAATAATACTCCATTGTATAATGTAACAGCATTTGTTTGTTTATTAGATGATGGATACAGCTGCATTTTGAATGGTATAGAATTCCAGTCTCCAAGAGTAGAAAATAATTCTGCTTGAAAGGGAGACTAAGTTTTCTTAAGTGAGAACAGTGAGCATTTTGTAGACTGTACTCCAAAAGCCTGTTAGAATCATAGTTTTAGAGCAGAAAGGTCTTTAGAGATTTTTAGTCCAGTTCCCTTATGAGGGACGAGGGAAAATGAAGTGAACTGACTTGCCCAAAGTAACACAGCAAGTCAGTGGCCAAGCTGGGAGTACCCTCTGTCTTCCTTCCCCCACCAACGGCCGTCAGCACCATACTGTTTTGGGTACTGCAGAAGGAGAGCTGCTATTTAGCTGCTAACCTGTGGCTGATACTTGAATGGCTCACTGAGTTTTCAGAGTTATGAATGGGAAGTAATGAACCTCTTACACCCTGGTGGAGTTTGGAAGTACACTCTGTTGGGGGTTAATATCTCTCCTGGGTGTTACTGTTCCTTTCTTTTTTAGGGAAAGAAGGCCACTGCCAAAAAGAGGACTCCTTTTCTTCCACTAGTAATGCTTGTTCAGCTTTGGGCGATGATGCTTTCAGTGCCCCATCTCATAAGCATGAAATGTTAAGTTTAAAGCAACTGTCATCTTTTCTCAAAATCACAGACTTTCAGTTACCTGATGAAGAATTTGGACCTCTTAAACTTGAGAAACTGAAGTTCTACTCAGAAAAGCCAACTGAGCCTTTTGGATCCAAAGTGTATGGAGATAGGCATCTTACAGAGGGAAAATGTATTGTTTTGGAGGAACTGACTCTTAAACAAATAGACATAGAAATGGAGGACTTGGGAGAGGAACTGATTGTTCTACCAGGAAAAGCACATCCTAAAATACCGAAGCTAAAAAGCCAGCCGCAGCAGAAGGGCCTTTCCTCATCCATGTTACTTTTCACTCCTTTAAATACTATTACTCCTGATGATGGTAACAGACCAACAGCAGATGTGTCTTCACCTGCTTTCCCCATCATAGGCACTACTCCAGCTCTCGGCCCCCAGGCATACAAGGTGTCTGTAGAAGTTGGACTAACTTGCTCTTCACCCCCGCTTTCTCATGGGAAAACCAGTGACAGTCAACAATGCCATAGTTGCACCAGCCCACCAAAGTTAGATGGCATCCTCCGTGTGTCAGGAAGGAAAAGGCAGCCGAACTGTGACTGTGATTCTGGTCCCCAAGCAACACCTCTCCCCACTGAGTCATTCACCTTCACAGAGGATCAGCTCTGTGGAAATATACGCCTAGAACCATGGAAACCTTCCATTGGACAGGTACAGTCCACTTCCTTTGTGACGTTTTCTCTAAAAGGATGAAATACCTTACTGACGGTGGACAGCATGACTTTCTTACGCACTGATTTTTCAGTATTTAAGAATGTTTTAACAGCCCTGGTCAGTGTGGCTCAGTTGGTTGGAGCGTCATTCCCTAGACCAAAGGGTCACGGGTTTGATTCCTGGTCATAGCACATAGCGCCTAGGTTGTGGGTTCAGTGCCAGTTGGGACACGTATGGGAGGCAACCAGTTGATGTTTCTCTCTCATATCAGTGTTTTTCTCCCTCTCCCTCCCTTTTCCTCTCTAAAGTCAATAAGCATGACCTTGGGTGGGGATAAAAAAATTAAAGTTAATCCAAAGATGTATTTTTAAAGTGGAGAGGGGATCCTATTGCCTTTGTTGTTAGTGAAGCAGTTTGCCATATGAATTAGACAATTTGATGAGTGAGTGAGGCAGGCAGACATCATGTGTAAAGTGTAGACTAATGGTGTGACTTTTGTTTCTACAGACTGAAATAACAGATGCTCCTACTTGTGACACCCTAAACCCAGGCAACATACAATTGGTTTCAAAATTAAAGGTCAGAAGACTGTAACCTTATAATGTGTCTTATGTCTTATATGTAAAAAATATAATGAAGTGTTAGGAAAATGGAGAAGAGAGCCCTGGCTGGTTGGCTCAGTGGATTGAGTGCCAACCTGGGAACTGAAAGGTTGCGAGTTCGAATCCCAGTCAGGGCACAGGCCTGGGTTGCCGGCCAGGTCCCCAGTAGGGGTGCATGAGAGGCAACCACACATTGATGTTTCTCTCTCTCTCTTTCTCCCTCCCTTCCCCTCTCTTTAAAAATAAATAAACTCTTAAAAAGAAAGAAAGAAAATAGAGAAGAATTTGATTAGTTTTTCATTCTTAATACTATTAAACTTGGTTAAAAAAAGAAAAACAAATTTAATTAAGTTCTTTGTTTTTCACAATATTTACCTGTATTTGTATTTTGAGATCATCTCCTAAAGAAATTTATATGTCAGGCTATTGCCAAGAACAACTTAAGCTCATTGACTCATCTGAATTAAAATCAGGCACTTTAACAGAGGGAGAGAATAGGAGTCATTCATGACTTTCCTACTCAAATGATGTGATACTTCTAGAAGAACCACTTAGAGTGATAATCAGAAAATAGGCAGCAGGTCTTGATTGTGACGTAGTGAGTGGTTCATCTTCCACATGCTGTGTGATATATGTGGTTCTGAGAAACAGAAATTACGATATTCTGTTCATGATAGTAAATCCTGAGAAGATTGGGCCTGTAACCTAGTTAACTTTGTATTCCTGATAGTTGAAGTAGCTGGGTGTCAGTAGGGTTTGTCAGTTTCAGCACCGTTTGTACTAGGGCCGGATCATCCTTTGCTGTGGGGGGCGGTGGCCTGTGCACTGTAGGATGTTCAGCAGCAGCCTCGGCCTCTACCAAACAACCAGTACCCCCCCTCCCTAGTTGTGACACCTAAAAATGTCTGCAGACGTTGTCAAGTGTCCCCTGGGGGGCATTGCAGAGTTGCCCGCAGCTGAGAAAAGTGGTACAGGAGAAAGCTCTACATGCACCTGAACTGTGCCAGCTGGCTTTCTGGCCGTGGGCAAATTATTCTGCTTCTGAGCCCCAGGTTCCTTTTCGATCCCTATGTCATTTCAAAGCTATTATTGAACCAATTTGAATAACCTAGTTTCTTTAGGACCCAACCATTTCATCTGCCTTCAAGTTTGTAAGTGATGTTACTTATTTTTATTACTTTACCTATTGGCAGTTAAGCTTCTCTCCCCCCAACCCCTCATTTCTAAAGGTGTTTCTTTCCTACATCAGACTTAAGAGATTTGTCCATTCTGTTGGTTTTTCAAAAAAACTAGTTTTTGGTTATATTGATTAATTGAGGTTTTTGTTTCCTATTCCATTTGTTTCTGTTTTCATCCTTAATAACTTCCTCCTTCTGTTTTTATTGTACTTCTTTCATTGTTCTTTTACTTTCTTGAGCTGCTTGCTTACTTTGTTTTTATCTTTCTCGCTTTTGATAAACGCCTTTATGACTGATTATACATTGTGGGAGAAATCTTGCTTCGGCCACACACTAGCACTCCCCTTGCTGTTAGTTTAGGAATAGTATGCTATTTCAGCCCATGAGTGGTTTATCAGGATGTTTAATTTCTAAATGGTTGTTAGGAGCTATCTTTCGTGGTTAAATTTGAACATATTCCATTCCGGAGCTATACTTTCCAATTATATCATAAGATAAGGGTATATGTATAATTTAAAATATATATATTTATTTCTTTTCAGCTCTGCCTGGTGTGGCTCAGTGGATTAACCACTGGCCTGCGAACCAAAGGGTCACTGATTCAATTCCCAGTCAGGGCACATGCCTGGGTTGCAGGCCAGGTCCCCAGTTGGGGGCACATTAGAGGCAACCACACATTGATGTTTCTCTCCCTCGCTTTCTCCCTCCTTTCCCCTCTGCTTAAAAATAAATAAAATAAAATCTTTAAAAAATACTTATTTATTTTCAGAGAGAGGGTAAAGGAGGGAGAAAGAATGGGAGAGAAACATCGATCCCTTGTCTTTTGCACACGCCCAACTGGGGGCCTGGCCTGCAACCCAGGCATGTGCCCTGACAGGGAATTGACCAGCAACCTTTTGGTTTGTAGGCCGGTGCTCAAGCCACTGAGCCACACCAACCAGGGCAAGTATGTGCAATTTTTTAGTTATATATAAGACCCACCAAGCTCTTTATTTAACTTGCATTTAATTACATTTACTTGGTATTCCATTTAATCCTTGTCATGCATCACTTTTCATATTTATTCTTTTCATAAGATGGACCCCAAGCATGCCTTTAACATAACAGTTGTTGCTGTTCTGGTCAGAACCCTTCAGGTTCCTGTTCTGTGGATGTGAGTGCTGTGTGGTGGGAAGTAGCTGGTGTCACAGAGCCGTGCATCGTAACTGCTTGTGAATGTGCAGTTTCTCTTTGGAAACCTCTGGATACTGGGCAGTGGGAAAAAATGCATTCCTGGCACTTCACAGAGGTGAGTCCCTTCTGAAAGAGATCTTTGCGATTATTTGCATGCAAGACAGGACAGAGAGGTGAGCTTTTCCCCAGCACTTCATTGTGAACATTTTCAGCCATACAGCACAGTTGCACAGGGAGCACTGTGTACCTGCTCTCTGGACTCTGCAGTTCACATTGCGCTTCCTTGGCTTTATCACATGTTTATCCAGAGGTGGAGTTTCACACTAGGTCTGGTGAAGCAGCTTGGCTTGCTGATGCCTGTTTATCTTACCCTTCATGAAAACACTGTTCCTGTTTCTTTTCTGCGGGTGTTTTCTCCCAGGCCTCATCCACTTTCATACGTGTCTTATGTGGTTGCAATCCTAGTGTGATTAACTCTTTTTTCATCTTCTTTTTCTCACCATATTCTTTTTGTATCTACATTTCTTCTTGTATGTACGTATTCTTCATACTTATCTATTTAGAGTTTTATTTACTTTTTCAGTATAATTGGCATATACTCATAAATTTGACATATACATATTTACTCTTCACCAAGGATGTTTTTACTGATTTTAGAGAGGGAGGGGTGGGGGGAGAGAGAGAGAAACAGAGAGAAACATCAATCAGTTGCCTCCCATATGCACCCAGAGAGGGGACTAAACCCACAACCTAGGTATGTACCCTGACCGAGAATCGAACCTGCAGCCTTTTGGTGTATGGGATGACGCTCCAAACGATGAGCCACCTGGCCAGGGCTAAACTTGTAATATATTTAAAGTACAGTCTGTGAAAATTTGATATGTGTATGTATACAGTGTGAAAGGAGTCCCACAATTAAGTTAACACATCCATCACTTTGCATAGTTACCATTCTTTTTAATCCTCACCTGAGGGTGCTTATTGATTTTAGAGAGAGAGGAGGGGTGGGAGGGAAACACTGATTGGTTGCCTGCCGTGCGCCCCAACCAGGGATCCAACCTGCCACCTGAGATCTACTCTCAGCAGATTCCGTTCTTGTTCTCTAGTATATATACCCATAGCTCCTAGCTCTGTGCTTTTGCTCAGTAAACATTTGTTCATTGAACACATTTATTTTAAATGGCTGCACAGCGCTCTGTTCACTCAGCTGCCAGAATTCACTTAGTCCTTCCGCTGTTGTTAGAGGCATAGGCTGCATTAAGTAGACACAGTGTAAACACTGTTGTGCATATGGCCTATTTGGGTTTATGACTTGTTAAAAGAGGGTGTTTGCCAAACCTCACATTTCTCCAAGTGTTGGAAACTATCTTGCTACAGTAATAATAAAAAGTAATGCAACAAATTTTGGAAAATTTAGATTGATTAAAAATGAAACATCCAAATATCATTTTTGGCTTTTTGTTTTGTTTAGGTTCCAGTATTACAGATAGTTCCCATGCCTGATGTTTGTAATCTGGTATGTGTAGCTTTGGGAAATTTGGAAATCAGAGAAATCAGGTATGTAATTCTTCAGGGGGAGGTTTTTTTCCCCTTTTTCTTCCCTTTTTCTTTTCCTTTATTTCCGGTCTGAAGTTTCCATTTAAAATTTACCTAGTTCTTGACGATTAAAAACTTACTTCTGACTTCTCTGCATTTTTCCTTATATTTGGTTTAGGGCATTACTTTCTTTCTCTGATGCTAAAAGTGAGAACCAAGTGCTTCTGAGTTCTGGAAATATACAAGCTGTGCTTGGCCTGACAAAGAGGAGGCTAGTCAGTAGCAGCAGGACCCTTTGTGACCAACAAGTAGAGATCGTGGCAATTGCAGAAGACGGAGGGTAAGAAAAGCCCTGGTTGGTTTTAACTATTGGGTAAAGAATGATTTTATCCCAGGGTTTTAGAGAAAGTCGGTCCCCCAGTATCTTGTTTTTCTGTGTTCTAGGCTTGATGTCTCCAGTTCTGCTCAATACTGGACCATAGAAGCAGTTTTGGGGGGAGTGACATGCAGAGAGGAAGTCAGTGCGAGGGGGCAAGGCTTAGCAAAATGCAGTCTGTTCTTTCTGTCGTCTTTGAAATCTCGGTGTGCCCCCTGAATGTTACAAGTATCTGAAGATCCTAGACCCGTCTCTTGTGCCACACACTTGGTTTTCATGGCTTCTGTTTGAACCATCTAAGATAAATACTAACAGCAAACATACGTTTCCAGCTCTGAGCTCTTTCTTTACCTCCAGACCTGCGTGCCTGCATAATAGACATCTGGGCTTCCCTCAGATCCAACATACTGAAAACGGAGCTCCTAGCATCCTCTGTGTCTGTCATATACCCATTTATGTACTTTATTGTGATTTTTGAATCTGCTTTTCTTTATAACAGGGCATGGAGCTTGTTTGTCTTATCTTCTTGTGAACTGTTGCAGTAATCCAGACAAGAGACAGATAATTATTTGCTTAAATTAGGAAAGTGTTAGTGAAGATGGGGAGAAGCAGACAGATTTGGGAGAGATGAAATGGTACAATCACCAGGACTTGGTGATTAAGGAGACAGAGAGGAAGGAGACAGAGATAATATCTAGGTTTCTGGGATGGTCACCTGGGTAGATGGTGGTATCATTTGTTGAGATAGAATGCAGAAAGAAACAGGTTTAAAGAGAAAACTGATTAGTTTAATTTCACATATTATGAATTTGAGGTACTTGCAGTATATCCAGGTAGATAATATAAATAATATATATTTATTGTACAAAGTTTAGAACATACATGTTTTCTGATTGAAACTTTTTTCTGCTCTTAGGTTAGCATATTTTTTTAAATTTTATTTATTTATTTTGAGAGAGAGGGGAAGGGAGGGAGAAAGAGGGAGAGAGAAACATCAACGTGTGAGAGAAACTCAATCAGTTCTCCTCGCACGCCCCCGACCAGGGACCTGGCCTGCAACGCAGGCATATGCGCTGACCGGGAATTGAACTGGTGCCTTTTGGTTTGTGGGATGATGCCCAACCCATTGTGCCACACCAGTCAGGGCAGGTTAGTGTTTTTTGTACAGAGTTCAATAATATGTAGAAGACTGCTTAGAAACTGTTTTGGTTCAAAGTGCTGGTTTTTAATACTATTTTAAATACAGGAGCAAAGAAAAACAGTTTTTGATGCCTGTCAAGGAGACTATACAGACTTTTGCTGAAGTTCAAGGGATGCAGGAAGCTCTGCTTGGTACCACTATAATGAACGACATTGTTATTTGGTAAGTTTTCCCTTCTGTAATGTAAGTATACACCTCTTACTTCGCAGGGTCATTAAGATTAGATAAGACACTCTAAATGTGATTGTTTGTTTACTGTCAGATGCTGTATACTTGTCCTTACAAGAACATCATATTAGTTCATTAATATGTGAATTAACATTTCACGTTGTGAAAAAGATAAGTCTGAGTAGACTCTAAATGAATGAAATTTTAATGGTAAAATGTGTGACTGTTTCTGCTTCTGGTTAATGGTGAGTGGCAGTTGTCAGACCAACTCTCCTACTCCAAGTAACTACGAACTCCGGAATAAGTATAAAGATCAGTTAACTGAAGGCACTGGAGAGTGAGAAAAAGAAGGAAGGTGCTGGAAGGAGTTCGACTCTTAGAGAAAGGAAGTGTCACTGGACCAGTTTCCTGTTCTCATGGCTTTTAATAGAGGGCAGGCCCCAGTTGCACACTGGGCGGCCAAAAACCTGACAGCAAACCTTCTGTCTGCTGGTGTGAAGACCCACATGACAGAGTTCAGTGTAACCACAGCAGCTGGAAAGTGGAGGAGAGAAAGCTCAGAATGTGGAGAGTCAGAGCCCTAAACTCTGGCTATACTCTCTGCCTGAATATTTGGCTGGCCTTTAAACTACATGCATTAAGACAGACTCAGAGAAGCCCAAGTAAGGCAAAAATAACTGAACTTGGTTTTCAGCAATTGGAATTTGAGTCTATCCAAGTTAACTGTTTACTAGGAAAAAAATCAATATTCTTCAGAGGAACCTAATAGAAGCCACAGTTTATATGAATTGTCATTTGCAATGTCCAGAATACAATACAGGATTACTAGATATATAAAATGTATTTAATTACAGAATCCAAATTAACAACTTTGTGATACGGAAACTTAAGGTCCCCAGCCACCTCTCTTTCCTGACCACGGACAACCATATCTGGCCATCAGTACTGGCAGGGTTCATTTGTATTAGGAGAACAGTTTGACTTATTTTTTCTCAGAAGCCTTCTCCATTAACTGTTTCCTGGGGGCCAGAGTGGGTCTTGGTAAATGAAAGTTATGATATCAGTTTCACTACCACCCTCCCTCTCCCACACTGCCCAATGCTAGCCCTCTATGGATAAAGCATGGCCCCTGAGAGACACCTTGCCCCTCCTCACCATGGAGCCTCTAAAATTGAACTATGTAATAACATGCCAGAAGACCCTGTTTTCAAATGTCCTGCTGTCTAAAGCAGCAGGTTCCCTCATGGGTACTTTCCTGGGGTCTCAGGTCTTCATTTGAGGACAATATTCTTTTCTTTTTTTAATATTTTTAAATATTTTATTTATTTATTTTTAGAGAGAGTGGGAGGGAGAAAGAGAGGGAGAGAAACATCCATGTATGAGAGATAGGTTAATCAGTTGCCTCTCACATGTTCCAAACTGGAGACCTGGCCTGCACCCCAGCCATGTGCCCTGACTGGGAATCGAACTTGTGACCTTTTGGTTCGCAGGCCGGCACTCAATCCACTGAGCCACACCAGCCAGGGCAGAGGACAATATTCTTTAAAAAAGTTGTCTTTTCTATTCTTTCTGCTATTTCCGTAGTCCAGACTTTACCATTTAGCTCCTAGACCATTAATTTAACCCATTAATTTCCATGAATCAATATTTAACCTCCAGGTCATCTTTTTAAAAAACAATTTTTAAGAAAAGATTTTATTTATTTTTAGAGAGAAGGGAGGGAGGGAGAAAGAGAGGGAGAGAAATGGTTACCTCTCATACGAGCCCCAACTGGGGACCAAACCTACAACCCAGGCACGTGGTCCGACCATGAATCAAACTGGCGACCGTTCACTTTGCAAGATGGTGCCCAATCAAGTGAGCCACACCAGTCAGGGATTAAATTATTTTTTATTTATTGACTTGAGAGAGAGAGACATTGATTTGTTTTTTTCCACTTATTTATGCATTCGTTCATTGATTCTTATATATGTCCTGACTGGGGATCGAACCTGCAACCTTGACATACCGGGACAATGCTCTTATTAACTGAGCTACTCAGTCAGGGCCTCCAGATCATCTTTTATGCTATTTTATAAACACTCTTACCCCCATCCTTCTCCCCTCCGCCCCAGAAATAAAAACTTCCATGGGTCCCATGTTTGCTTTTCTTTAGCTTCCATTTCCCTCATGCTCTGTTAAAAAATTCTTCTCCAGCCATTCCATGTTCCTTAGCTCCCTTTTTTCTTCCCATCTCTCAGCTCCTCCCTTTCACTAATAGCATTTCATATAGAATGGACCATAACAAGATCTGAGGTTGAGAGGGCATCTCTACACTTAGCTTCTAAGAGTAAGTGTAAGTTCTAAGGAGTACTTTCCCCCACAACTGTCTTGGGTTCTGTCCTATCACCTCTGCCCTCATTGGTATTACCTTGTCTCAATTCATGTGGCCCTAATTTTTAATTTAGTATGTGCTACTTTGTATTATGAAAGTACCTGAAGACAGTACCATGTCTTTTATCAGTTATCAGTGCCTGCCTTAGTTCCTTGCTTGGGTAGCTGCTCAAAGCTGTATGGCTCATACTGTCTATCAAAAGCTACCTTTTCCCAGTTGGGCTTTCCCTAACTTTGTATGTACAGGGAGTAGTTGCTCACCTCTCCTGTGGGACTCCTGATTTGTTAGGTACAAATGTGGTCTAAAATGTGTGCCTAAAGCAATTGATGTTTTACTACAGGTCTGAGTGGCTCGTTTTGAAACTACTGTTGAAGGTTTAAGTATTTAATCTTGGTCAAGCTGTATTCACTGAGCACCATCTTTCAATTATTTGATAGATATTCGAGTCTCTTCTCTTCTATGCAAGATGCAAATATGAATCAGATATGAATCCTGGCCCCAGGGCCCCTAAAATCTAGTAGGTAAATAAGGTTGCTTTACAATTCCAGGTGTACAATTCCTTTACAGTTCGCACAAGGTCAGAGTGACAGAGATTTGGACAGAGTGCTTGGGATTTGGGAAGGGAGCAGTTACTAAATACAGAGCATGCACAAATCTCTGCAAGGGATAATAAGCCTGCTCTGGTGTCCCTTGTAGGAGGAAAACCTTGCATACTTACACGAGAATTTAATTTTCTGTCTTTAGTTTTTGTGTACAGTACCTGGGCCATAGAAAGTTTAGAAGTATTTGTTGAATGAATACATTATACCCTACTACAGTATATAGTAAATAAAAACTGAGTCACATGGACAATACTGTGTAGAATTGGAGGTGAGGAGATTCCTGTGGACGGATGCAGACAGGGAGGAGAGAGAGTCAGAACTGAGCTCATGCAGCTGGGCGGGGTTGGGACGTAATCTGGGCCTTGAGGAATGGGCGACCATTCCTGAACAGAGGCAGAGCGCTGGGAATAAGCGTGACACGCTGAACGGAGAGCAGGAAGACTGCAGGTAAAGGAGCGATGAGTGACACAGCACTGTAAGCGCTGACTTTGTGAGGGTTGTAAGTGCCATGAAAAATAACGTGGACTTTCTCTGGCCAGTGGGAGCCCACTGGAGTTTTCATAGGCAGAGTCACATGATGGAACAGTTGTTAGTATCACCAATCCTCAGGCTAAGGAGCGGTTCCAACAGACTTTCTCTTTTCTTCTCTTCTACATTCATTCTCTTCTCTGCTTTCATTCGTTTTTGCGTGTTTCGCCCCAGCTCGGTCTTTCCCTCTCTCTGTTATCTGGGGCTAGCTCTGGAATAAGCAAGCATCACAGAGACATAATTACGAGTCTGTTTCAGGTGTCGTCTCTTGCCTAACCAGATTTGATTTCCCGGCCACTGTCTTCCATGGAAAATGCAGGTGTAATAAGAATTGTGGCAAAATCATAATGATAGAGCCACACCATATGACTTATTTTAATATTGACACCAACTAAAATGAGATAATAGGAACCTTTTCCCCTAGAATTTGGACAGATCCCTCCCTAGTGGCACAGCCGGGGCTAAACTATGAAAGTAAACTATCGGCCAAGTTGAGTGCAGCTCTGTTTTCAGCTCAGTCTGTGACTGAGCAATGCAATGGGGGCTGCGTCCATTAGCTTTCACCTTGGTCCCCTCCTAAAGGACGCTGTGACAAATAAGACACTAGTGTGTGGAAACCCATTTGCTGGAAGAGTGTTACCAGTTTTTCTGTTTTTGGTGTCTAAGGAATTTAAAAACTGGTCAGCTCCTGAAAAAGATGCACATTGGTGATTCCTACCAAGCTTCCACCTGTCACAAAGCCTATTCTGAAATGGTAAGTAATGATCAGTTGGGACCACTTTGTATCTACTTTGAGTGTTACTTTTGGTACCACTGAAGGAGAGCAGTAACTTAGTAAGTACTAATTCACTGGCTTCCCTGTTGTCTGTCTTTTTCAAAATTGGATAGCAGTGTTAAGATTTCATTTACTTACTTTTAGAGAGAGGGGAAGGGAGGAAGAAAAAGGAAGAGAAACCTCAATGTGCAAGAGATACATTGATCACAGCATGGATGGAACTGGAGAGCATCATGCTAAGTGAAATAAGCCAGGTGGTGAGGGGCAAATACCATATGATCTTACCTATAAGTGGAACGTAATCAACAAAACGAACAAATGAGCAAAATTAGAACCAGAGACATGGAAATAAAGAACAAACTGACCGTGACCAGAGGGGAGAGGGAGGGGGATAACGGGGAAAGAAGGGGAAGAGGCAAGTCAAGGAACATGTATGGAGGACTCATGAGCATGGACAACGGGATGGGGATTGACTGTGGGAGCAGGCTAGGGGCGGGGGTTGTCAGGGCAGGGTGTTGTCAGGGCAGGGGAGAGCAACGGTGGGGGGCGGGGGGGAGTGGGACAACTGTAATTGAACAACAATTGAAAAAGAGAGAGATACATTGATCAGTTGTCTCTCACACGCTCCCAACTGGGGATCTGGCCTGCAACCCAGGTACGTGTCCTGACTCCATATTGAACCAGTGACCTTTCAGTTTGCAGGCTGGCACCCAATCCACTGAGCCACACCAACCAGGTTCTGGCTTAATTTATACTGAGAAATATTACGCCTGTCCTCAGACTTGAATCCCAACCACATTGCCATAAATGAGTTATGATGTGAATGAATATCCTGAGGGAGGGTGATCAAATGGTCATAGGCATGCTTGTCTCTTAGGCTCTAGTGTTCAGTGGAGAAACAAACAGCCCATAGCCTCTTAGCCATTGTGTTAAAAACTTGGCTTATAGCCTGGTTTTAGCATCTGCACAGGTTGGAGTAGGGATGACTGCTGGTGTGTCCACTGTTGAGCCACGAGCAGAGGCAGTAGCAGCCAGTTTGGTGCTGTGTGGAGACTGACTTGCCCAGCCTCAGGGCTGACCTGTGAGCCTCAACACATGGAGGCTCTGAACGCAAAGGATGCATCTCTCCCTAGCCCAGTGGTGTCTGTCTGTGGACATGAACTCAGAAGTTTTGTGGTCGTAGGTAATCTGTCACGTGCTCTTGAGGCTTACTATTCATTTTAAATTAAGAGGGTTGAATTTGTCTCTGGAATTATTAAATTTACCTACTATGCATTTAAATGTTATATCTTTGGTATTACAACATTCATACTTATTTAATTTTAAGACATTTAGCACAAAAATGGAAAAGACATTAAGACTGCCCCATGAAGCCAACTTCAGAAATAGTAATTTATAGCTGAGTGCAGGAACCAGCAAACAGTTCTGCACAGGGACAGACAGTAAATATTCTCAGCTCTGCAGGCCACATGGTCTCTGTTGCAGCTACTCTGCTCTGCCACTGTCACCCAGAGTCACCCCGAGGTGAGATAATTTTCACATGTCACAAAATAGTCTTCCTCTGTCTTTTTCCAACCATTTCAGAATGCAATAACCATTCTTAGCTCATGGGCCACACGGAAATAATCCTTGAGCCAGATTTGACCTGTGGGCCATAGTTTGCCAACCCCTACTTACGTATATGGCATTTAATGCTTTTTTAACTCACAGTTGTTTTCTGATTATGAAGGTAATTCATTCTCATTACAAAAATTCAGTCATTCTGGAAATGTATAAAGTAGAAATGAGTGTTATTGATCCTAAGATGGCCCCATAATTAGTTTTCCCCTTTTCATCCCCCAAAATAATTATTGTCAATATGTAACATACATATAGCCATGACTAATGTGACTTAGTTGGTCACTGGTTCAATTCCTGGTCAGGGCACATGTCTAGGTTGCAGGTTTGGTCCCTGGTGGGGCATGTGCGAGAGGCAACTAACTGATCGATGTTTCTCTCACACTGATGTTTCTCCCCTTCTCTTCCTCCCTCCCTTCCCCGCTTTCTAAAAATAAATAAATAAAATCTTTATTTGAAAAAATACATATAGAAGTATATATGTGTGTGTGACATATATCTTCGTACAATAATATTATTAAAATATGTCATTTTAAAGCTGGGAGAGATTTGTAATACATTTTCCTACAGAGACAACCATAGGTGATGGTGTCTTTTTTTGTCATTCTTCCTCTGTAAATATAAATTAATAAGCTATTATAGGCTGGCCTAAAAACCCAGTCACCACTTACAAGATTGTTTTTATGGGAAAATGTGTTCTGAATTTTCAAAAACCAGCTGACAAATGAACATTTGTAGCTTGAGGACTCCCTCCACGTGTTTAAATGCCTTCTTTCCCTGGGCTAGTGTTTCCCCAAATGGATGGCATGGGTGTCAGGGGTGTCTGAGGTGGAGGGAATCAGTGTGTGAGCTAGATTCACACCTGGGAAAACTGACCAAAGAGCCACTGGGAGCCTGTGCTAGAAAAGCAGGAAGTCTGGCTCAGTGATGTTCTCAGCAGTGCCTGTCGGGGAAGGAGGTCAGCCAGTGGTGAAGCCCTGGACGTTTAGGAGTCTATTGGTTGTTCCTGTGAGTCTTTAGTTTTGAATCTGCCAGCCCTTTGTTTTTCTCACCATAGTCCTAATGATTTCCCTGATTATTAATTTTTCTTCTAAATTAGGGGCTCCTTTTTGTTGTTCTGAGTCATCCGTGTGCCAAAGAGAAGGAGTCATCGGGAAGCCCCGTGTTCCAGCTTATTGTGATCAACCCCAAGACAGCCCTGAGCATGGGTGTGATGCTCTACTGTCTTCCTCAAGGGCAGGATGGGAGGCAAGTGTGTGACTTTGGGTCAGTGAGTGTGACCTTTGAAAGGCACTTGTGCGAATACAAAAACCAGGCGTTTTTGTGTCATTTGGATGAATGGAAACATGAAATACTCTATGTAGATCCAGGTAAAGAATGTTAAAAAGTAGAATATTTAGTAGATCTGAGTCAAGCCTCAGGTCCCCTGTACCTGACCGCACCAGCATGGCACTGGATAAGTATTTTGTGTGTATCTAAGCCTTGTTTTTTCTCATAGTTCTCTACAGAAAACTTAGAGTTTGTTCTTTCCATTAAGAAAAGCTTTAAATGTACTTTAAGACGACTTCTTTACTTTGAAATTTGACTGAGCCTCTACCACACAGGCAGTTAATACTGATCTATTAATAAATATTTAACTGTTGACTGATGAGGTCTGTTTATCAGTGGCACTCTGCCAGGTGCTAGTGGTAGGGCAATGAGGAGTAACAACTCATTGTTATTAAGCACGTCCTGTGTGTTAGGTACTGTACTGTCAACTATTTTATCAAACTTCACAATAGTCACCATGTCCCCATTTTACTGATGAAGTTAAATAACTTGCCCAGAGTCACACAGCTCTTTGTTAGAATTCAAAGTCAGATAGCTGGCTACAGAGCCCTGTCATAAAAGGACACCCAGACTCCTGCCTATGATTACACATTTGTGGGAGAGATACCTACCAAATATGGAAATAGGATAATCTCACATCGTGAAAAGCGCCCTAAAGATAGCAACGGGTCATGTGATAGAGAGCGTGCGCGCTGCTGTAGACAGGTGATGAGGCATGACCCTTCCACGGAGGCAGCGGGCCTGAGTAATGCGAAAAGCCCAGCCACGCTAAGGTCTGGGGTTCGAGCTCTCCAAGGAAAGGAACTAGCAAGAGCAAAGGAGTGAGGAGCCTGGGTTTGGCCATGGTAAGCCAGAGTGCAGGGGGTGCGAGACACACCAGGCACTAGGTAGGGACTGCACGTGGGATTGTTTCAGACTGCAGCGCAGTAGCCAGCAGCCCCCGCATTGCAGACAGAGGCATTTGGCATATTCTTGTTGCTACGGGGAGCATGGCTTGGGCTTTTTTTTTGGATGTGTGGTTTGAATCTTCTCTTCCTGCTTGGTGTTAGGTTCCTGGAAGGGGATGTGAAGGATGATTTCGCAGCAGCGGTGCTGACTTCCGGAACGATTGCCGTTTGGGACTTACTTCTAGGTCACTGTACTGCCCTTCTTCCGCCCATCTCTGACCAGAGCTGGTCTTTCGTTAGGTGGTCAGGTACAGATTCTCATTTGCTGGCTGGACAAAAAGATGGAAACATCTTTGTGTATCTAATAAGTTAGAGAAGGGGAAAACACAGTGTTCTGGATATATTTGGCCTCCTAGTACTTTCTGAAGTTATAACTGTAAGAAAAGTATATGAATGACATTTAAAGTAATACTTGTATTTCAGACAGACTTTTTATTCTGATGGTGATGACCTTACTGATCTTTAATGTTCATTTATACACTGGGGAAAAGAACTTCAGGTTAATTTTTGTAATTCCTCTCATTTGTACATTTGCTTTTAAAAGTGTATGTAAAGCTTCAAATGTTAATAAATACTTGTTTTGCACACTTTTCTGCCCGGGAGCATGCCCACACCTTTCTTCCCCCTTTCTTTCTGAGGTGTGCATTTTCTCCCTAAGTTCTAGGAATCCTCAAGAGACTTGGCAACCAGGGGAGCAACGGGCAGCAGGAGCTCGTCCCAGGCTAACCCCCTGAACCTGACCCCAAGGCCCCCTTTTCTCTGGCTCTCCAGTGAGCTGACAGCAGCTGCACCTTGGCTCCCTTCTTTCCCATAACATTTCTAAAGAGCCAAAGCAGCCCTGCCCAGGCCTGCTTCTTCTATCCTAAGCTTGCTTCACTGTCCCCAGCTTTAATAAACGTACTCTCAAAATAAAAATAAATATTTATTTGATACAGTCTACTTGGCATATTATTTTCCCCATCCTATTAAGACCATTTTCAGAAACAGGTAATTATTTTACAACTACAATAGGTGATGATACTTGCATAGTAAAAGTAAAGTGCAGTTAAGCCACTGTACTCACATATAATATATTTTTACGCCATGTATAACACTTTATTTCTACATACCTACCAAAAGTAATGCAAGATTTACTGAAATATGTTCATTAGAAATAGTTGTTCTTCGTTCTCACATGCGCCCGTGTTATCCCTGGAGTCACTTGGAGTCAACAGCACAGCTGCACTGAGCACATCGTCTTCCCATGCACCTGAGTGATTTCAGAGACAGATGCTTTCAAAGTCCCAGTCTGCTGGTCTCACTGGAAATTTTGTCCCAAGCATAAGTGTTTATTTGCCTAACATGCTTCCACTACCCATATAATATAACTATTTGGTCTTTTGCCTTTTTTATCCTCATCTGGGAATATGTATTGATTTTAGAGAGAGAGAGAAACAATGATCAGTTGCCTCCCGTACATGCTCTACCTGGGGATCAAACCTGCGACCCAGGCATGTGCCCTGACTGGGAATCAAACCCACACCTTTTGGGTGTACAGGATGTTGACCTGGCCAACTGAGCTACCCTGCCAGGGCTCTAGTACCTCTTTTTTAAAGACACCCTTTATCTGGCTGGGGGGGCTCAGTGGGTTGAGCACTAGGCTGCGAATCAAAAGGTCACTGGTTCGATTCCCAGTCAGGGCACGTGCCTGGGTTGCGGGCCAGGTCTTGTGGGGAGAGGGGCATGTAACCAATAGATGTTTCTCTCACTCTCTTTCTACCCCCTTCCCCTCTCTTTAAAAAATAAATCTTTAAAAATATATATACCTTTTTATAGTGTTACCGGCTTTTGCTAACTTAATTATTACCCTTTGATATGTTTGTGTAAAAGATTTAACTTTCCCATATTCTTTTCCCACAAGTGAGATCTTAACTTTACATGACTAATAGTTTATTTGCTAGCATAGCATAGATAATAGATAGCTTTCCACAAAGATTTAATTGACTCAAAAATCCTGAGAAACATAAATTATGTTTTCATAGTTTATGGAAATAAATTATGATTTATTTATTTTCCTAAATAATAGAGCTAAGCAGTAATCCCAGCTCAGCAGCACTGAACAAACACCGGGCACATGGCAGTGGGTGTGACGATGGTTGCTGCGAGGCCACTGCTGTTCAGAAGCACCCAGTCTAATGAGGGGACTGCGTAAAGCAGTAAGTTAAATACTGTGTTTTAGATGTCAAGGGTGTGTTCACAGCGCTGCTATGGCAGCTCAAAGGACGGACAGCACAACACGGGTCAAGAAGAACTTTGTGAAGGGTGACAACATAGCTGCGTCTTGCAGGGTAAGTCAGCACACAAGCAAAGGATATGACAGGCAGAAAGGACAGTGTGGTATGAACCGCAAACAAGTGGGTACTGGAGAACTATGCTGTGGGGAGTGGGGTCAGGAAGCTAGAGGTAGCCAGGGCGTGTGTGAGACATGTTCAAAGTGGGCTTTATTCTGGAGGTGAGGGGAGATTTAGGAGGAAAAGGAAACTAAGCAGGGCTGAGTGAACGCAAGATTGGGTAGGAGATGAAAGAGTTTTACGTTTCTGGTTTAGTGGGCAATGGTGTCAGTAACGGAAGTAGAGAATGCACAGGGGAAAAGATAACTCATTTGAGTGTTGAGTGTTTATATACCAAGTAATAGGCAGTGGACATAGGGATTTGAAGCTCACAGAAGAGGCCAGTCCTGGATGCAGGTGGAAATTAAAATCTCTGGAGTAAAACAATTCTGAAAACTTGCATTTTTAAAGTCAAGAGTGGGTCAAAGACAGAGCCCTGAGGACCAATGTTTAAATGATGTTTGGAGGAGATAGAGCCAAGAAAAAGGTAGGAAAGGAAGGGCCGGAAAGGTTATGTCTATTGGACTTACCAATTTAAGGTGTAGTAGTGAGCTTTATGACAAGCTTCAGTGGTTGTGCAAGTAGAGAGGTTGAGGAGAATCTAGATTTGAGTGGACTAAAGAGGTAGGAAGTGAGGAATTAAAGACTGAAAGTGTAGATTATTTTTTCAAGAAGCTTGACTATGAAAGGAAGCAGGAATGGTACTATTGGAGATACACGAAGGTCAGTGGATAAGGCCTCTCAACTTGTTTTAGGCCAGGAAAAACTTTGGCATGTTCATGGGCTCAAAGGAGAGAGAAGAAAAGATGAAGATATGAAGGAGAAGAAACTGGAGGTACGTGGTCCCAGGGGAACAGCAGGGTATGAGCCAGTAGTGCAGATGGGCTGGAAGGAGGGAGGGATAATTGCTGGGTTGGCGGGGTGATGTGTACAGGAAGGTGGCATAGTTTATGCTTATATATCCTTTGATGGGGTGCTATTGAGAAGCACCAGTGTCCCAAAATCTTCCCAGCTGCTAAGGATTTGATCTCAGTCTTAATATTGAGCCTTTTACCCCAAAACCACGTAGGCTGACATTTTCTCTTCGCTTGCTGAAGGGAAAAGCAGCTCTCCCAACATATGTCATTTAAATAAGAGGTGATTTGTTATGTTTGACCAGAAGAACTAAGTGGAGCACAAAATACAGGTAGGTCAAGGGAAGAGAAGGTCTCAAGTGTGGGCTTAGTGGGCTACCAGGCTCTCCCTGAGCTCTCTCTCTTCTGTTAATGCTGTATGTCACCATCCTGGGTCCGCCCCATGGGTCTGCCCCAAGGGGTGGCCGGGAAGGCACAGTCAGAGACTGGTGCGTCACTGTGACTCACACAGATGTTATGGGCCCTGATCCTTGGTCTCCAGATTTTTGGTGCCAATCAGCTTTCTGCAGAAATGGGAGGCTACCACTCAGGATGGAGCTTGGCCATTTATTCACTGGCCATTCGAAAGAGGTGGCACAGTTGCTTTTCCAACTGCTTAATAAGCAGTGAAATGGTGAAGATTAAATCAGGGTGCAGGAGAAGCCTGGTGTGGACTGCTGGTTGGCATCACCAACAGCAGGATGATTCTTGAGGTTGTCTCCCCTCCTGATTGGTTATATCAGATATGCCTCCTACAAGAGGCCTTCAGAGACCACCCTGCGTAAAATAACTCACCTCCTACCCTCCCTCCCAGTTCCCTTTCCCCTTTATTGTTCCTCTTTGTATTTATCACTATTTCCTGGAGGTTTGGGGGGTGTATATTTTTATTTGTTTATTGTCTATCTTCCCACTGGAAAGTAAACTATGAGAATAGGCTGCCTGTCTGGCTTGCTCACTGCTATATCCTCAACAACTAGCACCTAGCAGATGCTCACTTTTTCAGTGAACACATAAATATAAATAATTTTACAACACTGGGATCATACTACGCATTCTATTTTAAATGAAAGGCATTACACTTCATTTTACTGAAATGTAACAAAAATAGAAGAAACATGTAAAACTGAAGCCATTGTTGGATTGTCCATCCAGGCAATATTTGGAGTTTGGAGTTACATGTGTGGATTTCAATATCCTTGGGCTCCCTGCTAAGAAATGTGAGCATATTAGCAGTAAAACTTCCCCGACGAACCCATTTTTGTGAGCTATGTTATTTATACATTGTTAAGTTTAAAACATATATGGTTTTTATTGTAATTTCCACATTTATTAGTCTTACACACTTAAATTGACTCATTTTCATTCTTATTTTATATTGAGTTTAGACCTGTTAAGTAACTTTAATTCCTATGGAAGAAACGCGGCGTCAAAACGCTCAACTAAATGTGTTTCAGACCGTTCAGAGAATAAGTGAAAATAAGTTCCTTTCTCCTGTCAATGATTAGTGTTTAGGGCATCTGGCCCTGGCAGCCCGCCAGTCGCCTCCGAGCAGGAACGGCTGGGCCTCGCGCCCCGAGGGCGCAGGGCCGCCAGGGGCCGCCAGGGGCCGCCACCGCCGGACGGGGCTCGGCGGCGCCGCTCTGTGCGTCGCCCGCGCGCAACTCGAGAGGAAACTAGGCGGGCGCAGCGCAGTGCAGCCTGGGTCGGCGTAGCCATGGCGGCTCGTGTCCTTTGCTCCTGTGTCCGCCGACTGCCCGCGGCCTTGGGGTCGTTGCCCCGGGTTCCCACGCTGGCCGCCGCCCGGCCGCTCAGCATCACGCTGTGCCCCGCGGGGACCCAGACCAGGCCCGGGGTTCCCGCCCTGGCGCTCGTGCAGGTGACTCGCGATGACTTTGCTGGGGCTTGACAGGGGTCAGGGACCGGGCCCGCTGGAGAGGAATGGGTCAGGCCGCGAGGCTGCGCCAGTCGTAGGCGGTGTGACCGAGGGCAACTGGCTCGCTCCTCCTCCCCCTGCCTAACGGTGCTCGGTTGACCTTGCTCGGTGGCCGTGCGACCTAGTGATACTCTCGGGTTTGAATACCGGCTGCCACTTACCGAACCTTCGGACTAGTCTCGTAACCTCGCTGAGCCTCAGCATGAACTTCAAATCGGAATACCGGTCTCTACCCTGTGGAGTCGCCTCCAGGCTTAGAGGAGTTAAGGCAGGTAGAACGCCGAGGGCGGTGCTTGGTAGGCCCTCCGAATACTGTTGGTTGCCATTATCCCTAAGCGATACCGGTAAAGACGATGGCAGCTCTCTAGGGGGAAACTAACGACAGGGCGCAGAAGGGAAGGCCGGCTGGCCCGCAGCCTTCCCCGGAGCCGTTCTCTCCCTGCATTTCTCCATGTGGCACCTTTGTCTGCTTCTGGGCCTCCTGAAAATAAAGAGAGGAAACTACCTGTATTTTTAGCTTTTTTATCTGATGAAACCTTTAGAAGGCTGAAACTCTCCTGAGGGCAGTGATTTTTCAACCCTACCTGCATATTCAAGTCACCTGGGTAGCTTAAAAGAGAAAGAAAAATCCCTTGCCCCCTAAATCTGATTTACTCTCTGGGATGAGGCCCTGAGCTGGGTTTTTGTTTAAGTTCCTCAGATGACTCTGAAGTGCACCAAGATTAAGCACTACTGACTAAAGGTAGGATAGACTCCCGGGGTCACGTTGAGAAACCCCTTTTCAGTCTCCAGAACTTCATTATAATAACGTTGCATCCTTGACTAAGATGTTAGAATAAAAAGTTAGGATTCCTGGGGCAAAGTCACTCAGAATCTCTAGAGGTGGGGCCTGGGCATCTGTTCTTTAAAAGCTGCCACGTGATCCTTTTGTGCAGCTGGTTTTGAGATTTTCTGACACTACAGTGGATTCATTTCTAGGACATTGTTTTATTGCCTGAATCAGAGGTTAAGAGTGTCATCCTGAAGTGAAGGAATGAAACGGCAATACGTGGAGTTGCTGAGTGTTTCGTTCCTTAGACTGGCTTCAGCTTTCAGCTGAGAGGCAAAGCAAATGTCCCTGTTTTTAAGGCACTGATACTCAAAGTTGAGTGTGTGTACAGATCACTTGGGTTAAAATATAGATTCTGGTAACGGGTTACGAGTCTTCGTTTTCACAGGACACAGCAGGTCCTGTTGCTGCTGGTCCTTGGATTGTGCCTTTAACAGTAGGGTGCACCCAAAGATGTTTCACTACCTTTGCTTGGTTTTCACGTACAGCAGAGGAACTGCCTTATATTTACAAAGTGGTTATGACTTACTGTTCTCATTTAACTACCTTACATCGTTTGTGGATTAAAGTGGAGTAAGTACTTGTTCATTGACTTTTACTGAGGGGCAGAGGTGTGCCTGCCGGGCCTTCCACTAGCCTGTTGAGGGTTACAGAGGTGGCTACTAAGGACGTTCACATCTTCATTGGCTACTTGGCAGCGATCACAGTAAACGTGCCTGGTCAGTCCCTGCTGCTCCATCTCCCCTAGGCTGTTCTGACACTGCTTCCTCTTGGCTTCTCCTCTTTCTCTCTTCTACTCAGTGAGCACTTTCTCTGTCTAGCCTAACCCTTCAATGCTGGTGAACTTTAGAGACCTCTTAGCACGCACTGTTCCTGGGCTGTCTCTTCACTTTGTTTCCACTGGCTGTGTGCCAGTCACTCCAAACCACCTCCAGTCTCTGTTCATCCAGTTTGGACGAGTGCTCATTCCACCCATTCCCAGCTGTTGGTTTTCCCACCTCAAAATTTGTCTACCATGCTGATCTCAGAGCAACCAGTTACTCATTTCTATCCTTTTTCCAAAACAAAAAAGCCAAAGCAGCTTTCTCGGGTATAGAAAGGGAAGACTGTAAAAACAGGAGGTGAGAAGATCAAGGGTAGTGGTCTGAAATGCAGCCCAGAAGTCCAGCACTTGACCTCTGCAGGCCCTGAATCTAAGCTGTCTGGTGGCCAGAGCACAAAGAGTATTTTGCGTTCTGTGGGACGCAGTGCCCAGGTGGAGACAAAGCACTTGGTGCAGGGAAAGCTTGACTGTTCTTGGTACCAGACCAGATGACATACATGACAGTGATGGACTCTGAGCTGTGGTCTGTCCACACCATTCATTCCCTAGTAAGACAACCCTGTTTTGACTCACTCAAGGCCCGCAGCCCTGGCCCTGCGCTTCAGCCTCAGAGCCTGTGTTGGTGCCACCTTGCCCTTAAAGCTCCAGCTACATGAACACATTTCTATACACACACACACACACACACACACACACACACATATAACTACGCTTTTGTGCCTCCTTTTCTTGTCCTGCCCTTCTGTCCTTGAATAATCTGTCCCTGTCCTTTTCCTGGTTAACTCCCAAGTCTCCTTCCCTGCCTCTCAAGGATTGAATGACAACTTTTGTTTCTGAAGCAGCCTACCAATCCATAACTTTGTTATGGCTCTTATTTGATTACTACTGAAATGATCTGTTTGGGTTGGTCTTTTCCATCAGACCGTAGCTTTTCTAAGGATAGAGGTCATGTCTTTTTGTCATTCCAGCCCATAGCACAGTGCATGGCATACAGGTAAAGCTTGCAGGCTGCTGAGACAGTCATGTAAAGGCAAGAATTGTCATATGTGAGGACAGGTGTGCATACAGTGCAAAAGCAAGAAGAGGGAACTAACCCCTAGTGAGTATGGCCCTGAAGGCAGCGGTTTTACCAGCAGTCAGGGCAGGGCGTAGTGCCACGTGCTAGGGCCAGGAAACACCCCGCACACACTTATGGCTGACCTGCAGGGTGCCTGTGGAAGGGAGAGGCCTGAGTTGAGGTGGAAGACAGCAGGCATACTGTGCAGGGTGCTGCTGTATGCCCACTGAGGCGTGTGGATGTTCTCTGCCTAGGTCAGGGAGTGAGCGTTAAACAAGGTTGTTTGGAGGAATAAGTGAGACCTTTCCCCCCCAGCCAGATATGCTGGGTGACCCAGGGGTGTGATGGGGAGACAAGGGGAAGAGTGGAGACTGGCCCTGAGGTTTCTGGCTAGAGCCCCAGGTGGTGGGGGAGGGACAGAGGTGTGCAAGCAGACATTTTGCAGGCAGATGGGTAGGGAGTTCACTTCCAAACAGTGGAGTTTGAGACATCTGTGCTGCCCGGCATACCTGTGCGGGGGCAGTTTGTAGAGGTGGTCTTTAAGGCCATGTCCATAGGTTCCTTTTGAGTTTCCCGCAGTCAGAGGCGGGCCCCAGGGGAGAGAAGATGGGTTCTAATGGGCACTAATCAGATTTGATGAGTTGACACTAACCCAGAGGGTAGTCACTCTTTTCCTGCAGACAGTGCCTTCTCTCACGTCTGTGGGAGGTTTCTGTTAGACAGAAGTTTTAGGTGTACGTCCTGGGGAAAACAGTCGACATCAGAGACAACACGTGTCAACTGCTGAGACCCAGCAAGAGGCAGTAAGGAGTAAGCCCGCCACCCAGGAGGCCTTTCTCTCCCTCTATTTCTTCATCTAAAATGGGGTGATAGTGCTATATTCCTCATACTGCTGTTCGAACTGAAGGAGATGGTGTATGGAAAGTGCTTAGGGCAGGGCCATAGCCCGACTGAATGATAAGAAATCAATAAAGAGGCTCAGAGGGGAGGCATGGGAGGAAGCAGGATCAAGTGCTTTGGGGGCACACCACCTGAAAGCCGCAAACTGGCCAGGCATCATCCTCCCCCGGGGCCTGCTGGATAGCCCCTCAGAGCACCCCTACGTGCCTGTCAGGCGGTGTTCTGAGCCCTTCCCTTTGCTCACACCTCACAACAGTCCTGCAAGCTTGGCACTCTTGTTTATCCCCGTGTTACATGTAAGGGTACAGGTGAAGCGGTCTCATTCCAGTCTCTGAGCTCTCACCCTCCTACCTCTGCTGAGCCCACTGTAGCCGCCCACTCTAATTTTGTTTTTGAAAGATTTTATTTATTTTTAGAGAGAGGGGAAGGGAGAGAGAAAGAGAGGGAGAGAAACATCAATGTGATTGCCTCTCACGTGGCCCCAACTGGGGACCTGGCCCACAACCCAGGCCTGTGCCCTGACTGGGAATCAAACTGAAGACCCGTTGGTTCACAGGCCTACACTCAGTCCACCGAGCCACACCAGCCAGGGCCTCTTTAGTTTCATTTAATGACATCTGCCTATCTGGCCTCTGCAGGCACTTGCCCCGCTGCTGGGGATGATGCTGAGCCCTCGTGGGCCACGTGGGTAGCTGTGTAGAAACATCCTCACCAGCCTCCCCTTCTCTGTCCCTCTCTGTCCCCCGTCCCTGTCACTGGTTCCACCCCCCACCACTTCTTGACATACACAGATGAGGCTGCCACTACGTCCTACTCTCTAAGTTCTTGTCTGTCATTACCACAGCTGGCTCATTCATTCTCCCCATTTCCCTTCAGTCCTTTCTACTGCTTCATTCTTTCTGTGGCTTGGAAACCTTCTAGTCATTGAGAAGGCCTGGTGACACTCCCCCTTCAGAGGTCTCCTTCACCCATTCTGTTGTTGGAAGGAAAAGTACACTAAACTTAGACAGAAGAGAGCAAGTGCTCCAAACCTCCGAAAGTACCCAGAAATATTTTTCAGAACATCGGTAAAACTCATCGGATCTCACTTGCTGATGAAACCTAACTTCAGTGCCCGAGTTTTTTTGTTTGGTTGGGGTTTTTTGTTTTGTGCAAGATAGTGCTCACACAGAGGTGTGTATGGGTTTGGTTCATGTTTAGTTAAGGTTTTTCATGGACCTTTGTGAGTCTTAGGCACCGGAGCCCCAACAGGCAAAACCTATTTTCTGTGGGCAATACCGTTAGAACTCCAAACCACAGTATTAAAATCAGTTTTGGAAGGCAGACAAGCCAGCTCAGATTAGGGACTGCCACGGGGAGCGTAACTACCCGAGTGCTCCTTTGTTCTGCCTGGCACCTTCCACGGCTTTGAGCCCGCTGACCTGTGAGATGGAAATTCTCTCACGTTTCGTCAAGGAGTCCAGACCCTAGTACCCAGTCGAATTATAAACAGGTAAATGTCAGATTTGAGATAGATGATCATGGCAAAGATCAGAAAGGCTCATAGTTTGGCTGGTGTCAATAAGGCCTGGACCCTGAAGGGAATAAACTGGACTGTGACAACTGTCAGGCCCCCTCTTCCTCTCCTTTGGGTTGGTAGCCAATGGGCCAGATCAGACCCTGCATAGTGGTCCTCAGTGAGCTGCCTCGGTTTAACGTGACAGCTCTTTCCACGTGGGTTACTTTGACTTGTGTGTGCCCACTAGAGGTGGCAGGCACTTACTGCAGCAATGGCTGCTGCAGATGACATGAGACTGAGGCTCTTCTACACACTTTGGATGATTTTAGTCTCATGGAGCAAAACGAATGTAAAGTCTGAGGGGAAGGGAGGCCCATATTTGTGCTTCAGAACTGCTGGAGCTTCTGAGATTCCCCAGCCATGAGCCAGTGTGGCCTAGAAGCCATAATCACAATCAGATGAGGCGGTTCTTTAGAGCACAGGTGGCAAACACAAGGCCTGCGGGCCAAATCCGGCTCTCCACCTTGTTTCTACCCGGCGGCAGCACTGAGCTCCCTCCCCCTAGTTAAGGAGCAGTTACATTTATACAGTCCTAACATTACATGTGGCCCTTTGAAGGCAACCACCAGGCTGACGTGGCCCCTGGTGAAAATGAGTTTGACACCTGATACAGACAAGTGCATGTACTCGGAGGCATCTTAGGTTCAGCGTTTCCTTTCTGCCCTTGCCCTAGGTACCAGGCAGAGTCACACAGCTGTGCCGGCCGTATAGTGACGCGCCCCCTCTGACGATAGAGGGCATCAAGGACCGTGTTCTTTACGTCTTGAAACTGTATGACAAGATTGACCCAGAGAAGGTAACTGATGTGGTTCCAATGTTTTTTCTTTAAATGAGTATTTAATCACATGACATAAAATTCAAGTGGTCCCAAAGGACGTTCTGTAAAGTCTCCCTGCTCCCGGCCAGAGGTTCCTCTCTGAGAGGCAGCAGCGAAAACAGTTTCTTGTGTATCTT
This sequence comes from Macrotus californicus, assembly GCA_007922815.1. Classification (NCBI taxonomy): domain Eukaryota; kingdom Metazoa; phylum Chordata; class Mammalia; order Chiroptera; family Phyllostomidae; genus Macrotus; species Macrotus californicus. The sequence continues at coordinate 110,772 of VMDR010001066.1, forward strand.
TCCAGAGTCACTCTGCATGTGCAAGTACACACACGTGTGTATGTTATGTGTGCTGTGTGATCTGTACTTCCTACCCTTTTAAAAAACAAGGGGGTGGTGTACTGTCAACACTGTTTTGCACCTTTCTTAACCTTTGGAGTTTTTCTTATAGTAACATAAAAAATTCATCTTTTAGTAATTAAATCTGTTGTGTGAGTAGGATGGTGGGGTGTTTGGGTTTTTTTTTGAGGTATAAATTGACACATAACATTATGTTAGTTTCAGGTATTTGTATATATTGTGAATTAATCACCATAATAAATCTAGTTAAGTTCCGTCACTGCACATTACAAAGGCTCTTCTCTTGAGATGAGACCTTTTAAGATCCACTCTCCTAGCAGCTTTCAAATGTGCCAGCCGGCATTACGCACCGCAGTTACCACACTGCATGCACATGACATGCCACCCCAGGGTAGTTTGTGTGCATGCGGGTCTTTGAAGGATTTTTCCTGGTGAGCTTGAGGTCTGAGAGGCAGGTGATGACAAAGACCGCTCTTCTTGAGGGGAGGAATGTCACTTCTAAGGTGTAGTCTTAGTGGTTCATCGGGGAGCAAGAAAAGCCACACTCCAGTGCCATTCAGAGCGAGAATCGAAGATCTCAATTAAACATGTAAAGTCAAGTCCGTCATTAGCTTTCTGTTGTTGACCAGTTCAAAACAAGGTTAAATTAGTTGGCATGTAAAGCACACCCAGTGTATGCCAGCACACATTAAATGTGTATAATGTTAGTTATGGTTCCTCCTATTTAAAAATGAGTTTTCCATATAATGATGAACACTGTACCACTCAGTTGTCTCGCAAAGCTAAAGTTCTCACAGCCTGATTTTGTGTTTGGTGTCTCTTTCTTGCAGCTCTCAGTAAACTCCCATTTTATGAAAGACCTGGGCTTAGACAGTTTGGACCAAGTGGAGATCATCATGGCTATGGAGGACGAATTTGGTAACACACAGGCCGAGTCTTGGGTCTCCATGTTGTGGTTCTTGACTTGGGTGGATTAAAGTGGAAGGAATGTTGGGAGTCTGAATTGGGATTTGAAGCAAATATATAAATAGAAACATTAAGTCCCCCCTTCACGTAAAACCACACCCCCCTACACATACCTTGGTTTCCCGCTGTGCCTCCTATGCACACTCCCAAGTTATTCTGGGTTGGGACAGTTAGTTGTGCAAATGAGACCATTCAAGGCTCCACAACTAATTTTGGAGGCAAATTTCCTGAATGGAAGCCAAGGGACTTCTGCGCCATCCCACAGAGCAGAACCTAGTGCAGGTCCCTCGCAGATGATGCTAAGAGGCATGGCGTCCATTGGGGTGGGGTAGGTACGGGCTTTCTTTTGGGCTAATGAAATATTCTACAGTTGGATAATGCTGACGGTTGCACAGCCTTGTGACAACACTAAAAACCATTGGATTTTTACTTTTAAATGTGTGGATTTTCTACCGTGCGAATTTTATATATGTGTACGTATTTTAAAAGAGCCAACCGTGATACCCAATATGCTACACACATTGTCTAGAACGTCACTGACTCACAACTGAAATGGACTCAGGGTTGCTGGACACTGGGTAACACTTGTGGGTGTTACAGAAGTGCCAGTGCTTCCAGCTGAAGGGCCTCCTTTTTCTGTACTCATGCACTGTTGTAAACTGTACTTTTAGGGTTTGAGATTCCTGACGTAGATGCAGAGAAGCTGATGTGTCCACAAGAAATTGTAGACTACATTGCAGATAAGAAGGATGTGTATGAATAAAGTATCAGGTAAATAATTTGACTTATAGAATGATGTTCTCCCATAGAATTAATCTCTCTGGGTTTCTTCAATACAGTAAGGCTTGGGAAGAAATGGAAGATGGAAATGCTTGACATTTTCACTGGTTACAAAATGCAGGTCCCTCTGGTTATCTGGCACTCCCCAAGAGGGCCAGCCTTTGTCATCATCTGTATCCTTGAGGGGGCTGAAGGAAGTTCATTCCTGGACAGACTCCCTTGAGTGTTAGCCCTCCTAAAAGCAGTCTTGTAGAACACACCGCTCGAGTTAACCCAGAAGCAGAGATTGCTGCCTCCCTCAATCTAGGCCAGCCCCGCCTGCTATCCAGGACGTTGGGGCGGCCTGGCTGTTGGCTATCAGGCAGAGAGGCCTCATGGGCAAGAAGGTGGATGCTGGAGTCAGACATCCGTTTATTCTCAGCTCTGCCACATTTTGTTGAGTCTGTCTGGCCTCTTGTGAGCCTCAGTTTCCACATATGTAAAATGGGGATAAAGGTAGGACCTACCTGGGACTTTTGTGAAGTTAAAAATCAGTGTATGTAAATTATTTAATACAGTGCTTGATGGTAAAGAAGCCTGTCAATAAATAACTATTGTTATTCGGGCTTTGGGATAATCAAATGATAAGACTTTTTAAATAAAACCTTGTATTAGTGCTTGAAACTTCAGTTACTCCGGATGTAGCACCTCCGAGATCTTCATGGAATGTCAGTAACAACACAACAAAAGGGACACTGAACTTGCTGTGTCTTTTCCAGATCCTTTCCTCCACGGATAGAAGACTTGGAATATACAGAAGAGCGTCTGTATACGTACAGAAGGAGAGCACATTTCGGCATTACTGCTGACATTGACAGAGTAATTCTGTTTAGACTTGTATAAATTGTCTAAGTGTTTTTGCCCTTTGAAAATAAATCTATAAAATCAACATTTTTGTCAGTCTTTAGTTTTTCAGTGATATCTAGAAAGTGCATTTTTTTATCGACTTTGCTTAATACTTTTAAAGACCTGTCTGACCTGCCATTGGTATTCATGCAGATCAAAAGTGTTAAGACTTTTTGAGCAGTGCACTTGGAACAAAACAGGCTTGCACATGACGCCTCCGATCAGAATTACAATAATTTTAACATCTGGGGCAAAGTGCTGGCTATTCTAACGCCAATGGCAGCTGTACATTTTGCGCCCCCCCCAAAAAAAGCATCCGTGGTTGTTTGTGCTTAGGGCCCGAGGCCCCCCAGGACTGCCACTGCAGTGCTGCTTTGTTAGTATCTTCACTGCCCACTGCACAGAAGTGCCCTGTCCCATCACTGTAGCTGTTGCAGGCCTCAAAGGACCCAGATTAAGGAAGAAATACACTGAATCACACACACAGATAATTCCTTGGCAATGCCATTTAGAGTCTGTGTTCAAACAACAGCAAAAGCCCTTTAGCTCTTGTGCGCCTAGTTCTCACTGCCTCCCGACACCTGTGCGTCTGCTGCAGGCAGTGCCCTGTGAGAGTGACCGCAAGGCCTGTCACACCACGCCTCTCATTGTGCTCAGACAGCAAGTGCCCACACGTGCAGTGCCCTGCCAATGGGCCGAGCACCACAGGTCAATCATATGCCTCCATTCCCGGGAGTGCACCACCTGCTGTGGCACTGTTAGCATCTGTGTGGTGCACCACGTTCCAATTACCCTGATGTAATGAGCAGAAAGAAGTGTGGCTAGAATTGTTGAGCCTGAATCTGACCATGAGGAAACATCCAGAAGGTAGGGCTTTAAAAAAAATCGATGTCATGGGGAAGGGCAGATAACTAAAAAGGAGACTGGAGACATCACCTTCAGGGAAGTGTGGGGCTTGGAGGATGGGGAAGAACAGGAAATTGGAGGAGAATGGGGTATGTGCAGGAGACGAGGCATCACGTTTCTCGGGAATAATGACTGTTAGGGCGGTCAGACCGCCCTGTCCTCACGAGGCATGTACTGCGTACCTGGGGGTGAAGCATCCGCACTGCAGCTGACTTTCACATGGCTCACAAGTAGAGCAAAACAGTAACCAGTGACGGGGTGACGGCTATCTGCATGTGCGTGTGTACATGCGTGTTCATTGTGCTGTTCTTTCAACTTGTTTGAAATTTGTCCAAATAAGGGAGGAAATTCAACATGCACATGTAACAAAAAGTGCACAGATGCTGTACAGTTGGATGTCCGACCACATGAAACTAAACAGGAAGTCTTGTGCAGTCACATGGAAACACTGGTAAGTGCAGATAACAGCCAGCGTGAACCATTTCGCTAAAGCACACCATGAAGTTAATGAGTAAGACATGGTAGAAATAGGGCTTACTTTTGTTCAGTATTTTCTAAATTATAAATAGCATGTGTTGTGTGATAAGTGACACGTGTGTGAAAAGTGTTTGCAGACAGACAGCAGTTCGGCAGCTGCTGCGCCGACCTGGGGGAAAGCCCTCGTGGCACTGAAGCTTAGGCAAAACTCCTAAGGCTTGGCCAGAGTGGGCAAGAGGAGCAGCGTGTGCGGAAATGGGCAGGATGCGAGTGTGTTCAATCTGGAACACTGCTGGGATGTGAACTGCGGAGCTGTGCCTGTGGCCAAAAACAAAGGGGGTCCTTACAGGGTGGCTGAGGGGCAGGTCAGCAGTGGGAGCGACAGGGTATTACCCTGCAGGAGAGGCAGCCAAATGTATGTATTTGAGCTCCTTTGCTGGTGGCTGTGCAGAAGGTGGAAAAGGTAGACTTAAGGGATGAGCCTTGGGTTCCTGGAAAGCCCATGTGAAAAATGTAGAGGGAACGACTAGTAAGTCACTCTAGAAGTGGCAGAACCCAGTCAGGTGAGGGAAAAGGCAAGGGGTCTGGGACACCTCCCAAGTTTGTGCCTTAGGCTGCTGGTGCTGAGTCATCTGAAACAGGGACTAGAGGAGGACCAGACTGGAAAGGGGACAATTTCAGGTTGGCACATGGGTTTGTTTGTGAGATAGTCATTCAGCAGGTAATGATGAACAAGAGGATAAGAAAAATCCTGGGCTGGAGCGTTTGTTTGCAGGGTGTGTCCCCTACCCCGTCTGAGAAGGCATGTAGGTGGGAATGATGCCCTCTGCTCCTCAGATGGACCCGACGCCCTGAAGCCCAAATGAACGCTACTGCCCACAGGGACAGGTCACAGCTGAGGCTGAGAAGCTAGAACTAAGCAAGAGACTTGCCAGTCACTTTAACCCTTTCGGTACGGGCGCCGGATATATCCAGCATCCATCTGTATATAATTTTTATAAATTTTACTTACATAATTGATAGAATTTTATATAACTATCTCTTAATATTAAAGTTACAAACAACACTTGGAAAAAAGCATTGTTTTATTAATCATAGATCTTATATAAGGTTAGGAAAGTCTTCACACAAAGGAGGACTGACCATGTGCTATGTGTGCATTTTCAGCGCGGCACCTCGTACAGTGGGAGTGTCACGGCAAAAAAAGCGCTCATACCGAAAGGGTTAAATTTCTTTATCAAGTACATGTATTGCTGTCTTAATTTTTTATTAATGAGAGGGAGGAGAAAAACACTGATTTGTTGTTCTACCCATTTATGCATTCACTGGTTGATTTTTGTATGTTCCCTTACTGGGGATTGAACCCACAACCTTGGCATATTGGGACAGCGCTCTAACCAACCGAGCTACAGCAGCCTAGGCGCCGTCTTAGTTTTTTAAATGGTAGCCAATTAACAAATGTTAAGGTTCAAAGCTTTAAAAAATGACTCACAAACAAAAGTTAGTGCCCTAAAGACATATGGCTTAAACCAAGGAAGGAAAAAAAAAGAACAAAACATAGTGACTTTTCCTAAGTAGTTCTCAACAATAAGGAGAGTAGGAGGCAAATCTGGGGTCTGAACCTTAGCTGCGCTTGGTGACAGGCATGGCCTTGGCTAGGTCACTTCACTTCTCTGAGCCTAAGTTTCCTCTAATGGCTAAGTGGGGTGACCAGAGGGACGTGGTAGAGTACTGACAATATGATGCACGATACCGTGACACAGCCTGGCACAGGGTAAGATTTAGTGAAGGACACTTGAAGGCAGTGTTCGGAGCAAGTTTCTTGTGGACAGAGCACCCAGAGCTGAACATGCCTCAGCTGAGGCTGGAGCACCACGATTCTTTCCAAGTGGCATTTACCTGGCACACAGCTGGAGGCCAAACCCTACTGGGTGGTCTGCCGGAGATGCTGTCACCTCCAGTCAGGGGTATTTGCTTGAAAACCCCATACTCAACGATGAATGTAAGTCAACTAGCACAGTTGCTAAGGTTACATTTGTGTTTCTGTGGAGGGCAGGATTCACTAAGACTCTGGTTTTTTTACTGGAATTCCTGGGGAAGAAAAAAATCCTTTCCTTTGGGGTGCCAGTGTGATGGAAGCTAAGTCGACAGAGGGGAGCAGGGCTAGCAGCTGGACTCTTGCATTGGGCTTAGTCGGACACTCTGCATTGTCCAGTTATCTGAGCCAAATCACTTTGCCGAAGTTCTATGAATTAGGTTTGTCGCCAAGAACCAAGTCCTGAGTCTCAGAACCCTGGAGTCCAGACTTCGATGTGGGAGGGGAGCCAGTGATCAGCGGACGAGAGGACTCTGCCCCTGGGGAGGCTGGTTCCCTAACACCTCTTCTAGAACCACAGCCCAGCCGGGAACAATAAACCCACAAGACTCATGGCCAGAAGGGGAGGAGAGATTAGGGGTCTTAACAAAAATTAAAAGTATGTGGGAGTGAAATGTAAGGGGGAAATTACTTTTAAGGTGAGAGAGAAAAGCCAATACTACAAAAGTTCAAAGGGTATTAAATATTAAAATAAGACTAGAATAAGGATTTAAAAACATTAAGTATTATTAATTAGAAAAGTAGCTCTAGAAGACATTTTGGTCTGTATATTGAGTGATATGACTGAACTGGTATTTTCTTAAGTGAGGTGACAGTGCTGTGCTGAGGCCTAACAGTGTCCTTCTTAGAAGGTACGTGCTAAACACCCGCAGGTGAAGCGTGATGACCCTGCACATCGGCCAAGTGTTTCAGCAAAACACAGGGTCTGTGTGTCCAGAACAAGAATACTGGTCAATACTTTACCTGGTGAACCAAGGTGAGTGTAAGATGGTCAATGTGGCATGTTTCAGCTTTGTCAGTTTGAAAACTTCCAAAACCAAAAAGGGAAAACAGCGAGGGATTAAAATTAAACGAGGGGGAGAGGGGTAAAAACAGAGCAAGAAACTTGAGAATCAGGAGTTACGAAATGGGGTAAACAGTAGGAAAAGTTGTATCAGGAGAGCAAGACCAGCTAACAAGGCTTCAGAACAAAAACAGTCTTGATAGTTAGGGAAAGGCACAGGCCAATCCCAGCTGGAAGCCGCCGTGTGGTGTCAGCCCTGGGCTCCCAGGGAACAGGCACCTCCACTTCCTCCGTGGACGTGCTAAACAGACCCCTCTGGGACAAGAGGAGGAAGAGTTCGTTGCTTCTTGCCCTCACGACTGTCTGGCTTGTGGGATCCTCCTTGCAGAAAAGGTTGTTATCTATAGTTAAGAAAATGCAGGCCTTGCAGACGCTGCCGCCACCACTGCCGCCACCTCGGACCTTCCCATGCCCAGCCATGGTCAACCCCACCGTGTTCGACATCGCTGCCGTTGGCGAGCCTTTGGGCCATGTCTCCTTCGAGCTGTTTGCAGACAAAGTTCCAAAGACAGCAGAAAACTTTCCTGCTCTGAGCACTGGGGAGAGAGGATTTGGTTATAAAAGCTCCTGTTCTCACAGAATTATTCTGGGATTCGTGTGCCAGGTGGTGACTTCACACACCACAACGGCACAGGTGGCACGTCCCTCTACAGGGAGAAATTTGCTGATGAGAATTTTGTCCTGAAGCACACAGGTCCTGGCATCTTGTCCATGGCAAATGCTGGACATGACAGAAATGGTTGTTTTTCATCTGCACTGCCAAGACCCAGCGGCTGGACAGCAAGCATGTGGTCTTTGGCCAGGTGAAGGACGCAGGGATGTTGTGACAGCCGTGGAGCGCTGCGGGTCCGGGAACGGCAGGACCAGCAAGAAGAGCACCATTACTGACTGGACAACTCTCGTAAACTTGACTTACGTTTTATCTTAACCACCAGACCACTCCTTCTGCAGCTCAGAAGAGCACCCCTTCACACCCATCTGCTTGGATTGTCCTATAATCGTGCTCTCGCCACAGTTCATTGGGCTCCATGTTTTCCCTACCCTTCCAAGTCTAGCTGGTCTGCAGAGTTAAGTTCATTATTGTGAAATAAAACAACAAAAAAAAAATGCAGACACCCTCCCAAAGGTGCAGTACAATACTAGGACCGCAGTTCACCTCCCCTCCACCCAAGGAGAGTTAGCCACCCTGTGCTCTGAAAGGTGCCTGTAGCAACCATTCCGAACTGGGATGAGACCCAGACCCTCTACAGAGCAGATTCTTGAGATGGGTGCCTGCCAATGTGCAGCATGTAGCAGTGCCCCCGTCACTCCTGCACCAGGCAGATCCTTCAGAACTGTTGCTTCAAGATTATGAGGTGTTGGAATAATGGAAAAAAGCCAGAAAGGGGCCATGGGACCAGAACTTTCCAGAACATTTACAAAGTAGGAGAGGACGAGAGAGGTCCACTGGGAGGGATACTGGGTCAAAACAAACTATAATCACTATTCATGCCAAGGATTCTACTGTTGTTTCTTTTTTGGTAAGGTATCTTCTGCCTCCCTCCTCCTGGGTCTTTGTAGCTGTGGCAAGAACTGGAACTCCATCTCAGTGTGTCACCAAACATGTCTTCCAAGGCTACACGGCTCAGTGAAGTCACACAAGGCCCAAGTCAGGAGCTGTAAGGATGGCGAAGTGGCATCCCCTTCAACACCTGGAGGCCAGAGTGGGCAGCAGAGGGCTGTACTAACAGGAGCATGGCCTTGGCAGTGCCTTTGACTCATACAGAAGTAAATCCAATCCAATCCCTTTATCAGCTGTTTTTTGCAGGATATGCTCAAAGCCAAATGAAGAAGACAGGAAAACGACTGACCACAGCAAAAAAAATGGCTCTAAGCCCAGTTCCAAATATGGGTCAACCCCAAGTATGGATCAGGCGCATGAAGAATCGGAAGGAAAAAGGACACACGATTAATTATCAAACTTTAATTGATAGGCTAATCTTACAGGATAAACAATAAGACAGCTAGTCAAGGTTACACTTTAAAAAAAAATCCAGCAGCGCAAATCTAATAGACTAAATATGTTCATCTCTCCCAAACAGGCATTTGATTAAAAAACAAAAACCAGAACGGAGCATACACCACGAGGAAATATGGTACTTACGTATATTGTCAATTCATTCTGGAGAACTCTTAAAAGAAAAAGAAAAACGTTCTTGAAATTTGGAAAGCAGTAGAACCACTCAGCCTGGCAGGTAAATGGACCAGGTGTTCTGTACTCCGGAGGGCTCCTGACCACCTGTGACTTCAGAGAGGCCACCAGGCCTTATTAAGAAAGAGACAGGTGCCAATCCTAACTAGAGGTGACTTCGTCACAAAGCCTTAAACAAAGGGACCATCCTTTTCCAAGACAACAGGCATGGACAGAGGCATGGAGCAAGGGAGAGGTCTCCCTCAGAAGACAGAGTGGAAAAAAGGCTGGTCCTTGCATGGTCCATGGCACAGATTCCATCCCTTCTCTTGCTGACCCTGGCAAAGAAAGGGTTAGCCAAGAACAGGAGCCCAGGATGGTTCTTCCAGGCACATAGAGAAGAGGAAAGCAAGCCCCTTCTGGCTGAAATATGACGGGTTTTGAGAGCCGTGGCAATGTGGCAGTTAGTCTCTTTGGCCCTTGTAAGATAAAGCAGCAACTAAGGAGCCTGCTGAGGCCTCACTGGCCTTCTGTGTCCACAAATTATAAGAAAGTACATCCTTAGCTCAGTTCAACCTCATTAAGAAGAGCTACTACTACTTGCAGAAGGCCCATCAACAAGTAAAATACTTAATACCGAAGAGTTCAGCAACTCGCACGTCTAAGTTCTCTGATCAGGCTGACACAAGAGCTGATCGCGACCGGCCTCAGCAGGGATTACACTTTGTCATTATTCACCAAGTCGCCTCAGGGAAGGAAAGGAGGACAGCATCTGTGAGCAAAGACCTGCAGGAGGGCCACCAGCACAAATTCCAGAAGAGAAAGCAGCCCATCAGGAGGCTCAGAGAAGTACCTGCAGGGAAAACACGCCAGGCCCCTAGAACATTCCCTGCACGCTGGAGCCCTTCAGAAGCAGCGCTTCCTCAGTCCACCCACACGCCCTGTGCCGCCATGAGGGAAGTCACGGCCCAGACAGAGAGCTGGTCCCCTGACAGTGAAGGAATCGCACGGAACTCACCCTGAGGACACAGTAACGCTGGGCTGCACCTAAGGGGAGAGCATGCCGGCTGGCTAACACAGACTAAGTCTCAGTACATTCTGGACTGTAAGAAGAAAAGGATGAGACCACTCACAGGACTGAAAGACGAGACAGCGAATACTGCTGGGGCCCAATTGGAGCCCGTCCGCCTCTGCTCTCTGAGGGCTTCCAGCAAGACCTCCATGCAGGCGGGCCTGGGAGCCAGAGCTCACGACTGTTCTGGCAGATTCAGTGAGCCCCACCAAACAACTCCACATGAAAGATGTCATTTACATTATTTATATATAGTTTCTTGAAGTAAGGAAAAAAGCACCATTTTACTTAAAATAAAAAGGCTCACACAGGCTTTGGTCCTGTCTTGAAATGACACCAGCCTGAGTGATAAGCAGTTTGGCTCTTGGGGAGCAGGGACACACATTCTCATTGGGAGAAGGGGAGGTCTCACGGCATGGCAGCCACACAAACAGGGAAAGTGAGAAGACCTGGCAGGAAGGGCCTCTGAGGGCAGCAGTGTGAGGCCAGTCTGGGGATGGAGACACCTGCTTCCAGAGAAAGAAGTGATGTGTGGCACTGTCAGAACAAGTCTCCAGGACAGGGACATTGGCCAACAAAGTGAGACAATCCCCTGCTTGCTCCATGACCATGTCCTCTGCAGACCTGTCAGCTGTAAAAGAGGCACGACAGGAGAGCAGAAGCACCGTTTTCTGCAGGAGCTGCGGCCAAAAGCACAGAGATGCTGAGTTACTGTTCCTCTTCTAAGGATGAAAACGGGCAGTGTCTTGAACACTACACTTCAACGGATGTACTCATGCCCCCAAAACACAAGTGCAGATCTTCTTGCCCCGATGCCTAACTTGGAAATGATGGCACCAGGAGAAGCACGAGTGTCTACACTGGCTGATTCCGGAAGTACGGGTCAGAGGGAAGAGTACAGAACACCATCAGTAACTGGCTAACATGTGCCGATGCACTTCACAGAATAAGGGGAACAGCCTGGGACACAGAATGTCAGGTTTGGAAACTCTTGGCAAGCCTTGCTCTGAGAGCCTGCAGCCAGGGAAGGACTGCAAAGGCAGCAGCAGAAAAAATGCCATCAGCACAAGGACACCACTCACCAAGAGACCTTCCCTCATTTCAGAGTCAACCAAGCCACGAGGAGACAGAGTTCACGTGTACAAAGAACATAAAGGCTAAAACCAGAAGAGGGTAAGCTAATCACAAAAGCAATTTATCCCACTTTTGATGTTCCAGTCTATCGCCAACCCACTAGCCAGATGTCTTTTTATTGCGAAAGGCAGCATCTCTGAACCTGGGAGGAAGGACACTTGAAAACAACACATGAGCAGAAGGAACACGTGGAGAAGCGTAACTGAAATAACCACTGGACTGCTTACGAATTTCTTGAAACTCTAGAGTGGGCCTGTGAATATATGGCTGTGTAAACTGTCTTCCACCTGGCTCCTCCTCGGAGAGGCCTGTGGCAGCCTGGGGACTGTGGCTTTTGGAGCAGCACAGCCAGGCACAGCTCTGCCAGGCTGGGTGTCAAAACCAACTTGGTGAGGGCTGCAGACAACCCACTGATCAGTGCCCCAAGGGCCAGACGCTTTGACAGAGTCGCTGTGTGGTACTCTGCTGCTCACCAGACACCACAGCACGTGTGAGTGCCCCCGACCGAGACCCCAGCACCTCCTCCCACCGCGCACTCGAGAGCAGCAGCACAGCAGGAGGGTGCCAGGAAGGGAAGCAGTGATGAGGTACAAGAGGTGGAACTGACATCTTTGGGTTTTCAAAGCAAAAACTCAAATCTAGGAAGTGAGAAAATGAAAAACAGAAAGAATTAAGTCTGAATCAATGGACAGAAAAATATGGCTTACCAACCCTCCCACTTTGCATACAGTTTTATAAGAAAAAGGAAAAAAATAACCCAACTCATCACAACACAGTCCAAATGTTTACAACCAAAGATTTATGAAAATATTTCAGTTAAAATCACTTTAAAAAAAGCAGAAAGCTTTGACCATTCCTTTCTAAACAAAACCTTGGCAGATCTATTCTTGAACACACTTAACAGTATTCCACACAACACATTCGGAATTCAGATTTATTGATTTCCACTGTACTGACTTTAAAAATGGTATGAAGCCGACTGCAAGAAAGGGAACTGGTGATTTTAAGTTAAAATTAAGCTAAGGGTGAAAGAACATCACCTCTGGCTTCGGTCACCACATCACCTTAGATTGGATATAGACTGTTTTTTGAACAAAGTTCCAGAACTCTGAAATCCAGGGATGCTGCAGGCCTCTCCCAGCAATGTCCTTCACTTTGGGTCAGTCTCCTGGGCCAGAGGTGAAAGTGCTTTCAAAAATACTGCCACTTCCCCAGCACAGTGTCTTTGATTGCATCCACATATTGAGTTGGAACCCAATACACCCAGTAGTAAGAGGCTTCCGTGGGGCCCAACTGAAATGCCTGGAAGGGAAAAAGGAAAACCAAGCAAGACTTCAGAGGTTGGGAGACTGAGCAGCAGCACAACAAACACAGGGAAGGGCTGAAAAGTGACCTAAAAAGGGAAGGGGGTAAAAACCTGCATGTGGCGAGCATTCTCTTGCCACCCCCTCAAAAAACAAAAAAAAACAAAAACAAAGCAGCAGCAGCAAGAGGGATATAAACGCAGCCAACCCTAGAGCAGCAGTTCCCAAACCTGAGTGCACATCAGAGCCACCTGCAGAGCGAGGTGAGGCCTGAGCCTCTATAACTGTACGGAGTTCCCAGGTGATGTGGCACTGCTGATCCAGAGACCCGTTTGGGAACCACTGCCCCAGAAAAACTGCCACGCATGCACAAGGAATGAACGTTCACAGCAGCACTGCCAGAAATGGGGAAACCCTGGAAACAACCTACATACCCATCAGTGAGGGAATGCAAAATTAAAAGTGACATGGCCTATTCATATGAACATGGGATCACTTTTAAAAGGTATGAACTGGATCTATGGCAAATACAGACAGATCATAATGTCGAACCACAAAAGCAAGCTGCAGAACAATACATACCATGATACCACTTATGAGAACTGAAAAACACGGACCAGCACTGAAGCTCGTTCGTAGACACACATGAAAACAAAAGCACAGCGGGGAGACCCACGTGACAGAGGGCGGTGGGGAAGGGGAAGACAACAGGAATGGATTCACTGCTGGTACATCTTCTTTCATTAAAAAGTGACTCAAAGCAAGTTACAAAATGCTTACAATTGTCATTTCTTGGTGACAGATATGTGAATTTATTATAGTACTCACTGTTTTTCCTGTATTTTTAAGACTTCCCTAACAATAACAAAGCGCAGCCACCTCCTTCTAGTGTGAACTCTGACACACTAATCTAGCTAGTGAGATGGCGGCTGCAAGAGGGGGACACACACGTTAATCAGGACAAATGTGCAGGGGCTAACTGACAGCGTTGAGAGGAGAAGGGTGACCAGAGCCATGTGCTGCCAGAAATGGCTCCAGAAAAAGTGAGCACTCGAGCGAAGTCTGAGGCACTATCCAGCCACACCACCGGTCACTTAGGAGGCCTGAACCGGCACCCGCAGCTCCTGCCAACTCCACTCGCCAGGCTGCCCGAAAACTGGGGCTGCGAACCGAGAAGACAAATGCTTCCAAGGGCAGTGCAGGAGACCAGAGGAACACATTAAAGTCCAACTTTCAAAACAAAAAAATAACTGAGCAAGAGAACAATTCATCCGCAGTCCTTCAAAGACCCCTGAGACAGGAGTGGAAGAGCTACCGGAGGGCCCCAAAGCAGCCCCAGGGTGTTATCAGCACTCAGGGCCACCCAGGAGCTCTGTCAACCCAGCCACTGCCTTGGTTCCACGCCTCCCAAAAGAACTGACAGGCATGACAGGAGAGGGGACAGGACAGAGAGACGAGACCTTTCCTAGAGCCCAGGCATCTGCCCTCTGATTACACAGGACTGTCATGATGCTAGATGCCCTTCCTCTGGGATCTTCCAACACCTCCGTCTGCCGTGGACTTTGTGGCACCACACGCCGCCCAGACCACTACTGCTCCTTCTCCCTGAGATGGGGCCAACGTACCTACATCCCTGCTGGGTGGGCGCCGAAAAATCTGCCTCCTCAGAGAGGATGGCAGGCAGCCACTCTCACCCTGTCACTGCTCAGGTCAGGTTCTTGTCATAGCAATTTCAAAGTTTGGGTGGCTAAGTTAATTTTTAAAGGGGCCTCTCCAGCCCTGACCAGTGTGGCTCCTTTGGTTGAGTGTCATCCTGCAAAGCGAAAGGTCGCTAGTTCAATTCCCAGTCAGGTCACATGCCTGGGTTGCAGGCCGGTCCCCAGCTGAGGCGTGTGCAAGAGGCAGCAATGTTTCTCTCCCTCTCTTTCCCCTTCCCTTCCCCTCTTTCTAAAAATAAATAAAGCCTTTTAAAAAAAAAGGCCCCTCTAAACAGTGCTGGGAAGTAGAAGGGGTATGCCTCAGCTGCTCAGTTCATCACTGAACTCTTGCTCCACTCTGCACAGACTTGGGCACGCCTGCCAACATTGTGTCTCAGGAAAACGCAGCCGTGCCATTAGAGTGGACCTCCGCAAGGACAATGTCCACACACCCAGCCTTCCCACAGGAGCCCAGCCACCTGACAGCTATAGCCTGGGAAGGGCAACACCATCCCAGAGGGGGAAGGCGTGGTGACCCAGACACCAAGACTAGCAGGAGGTTTTATTCTATATGTAAGAAAAGTTCAATGAAAACCCACAAACCATTCTTCCTTGTTACATTTATTCTCCTGGTCTAAAAACAAAATATTACATCTAAAAGGGAGGCAAAGGAGGTCCAACATATTCCCTTTAAACTGGGGGAGGATAGGGGGTGCTGCAGAATAAAGAGAACTAGGACTAGGTCATGGGCTAACTTCTAAGTGGATGAAGGAGACACATGTCTGAGACCGCGCATCTCCTGAACACTGAGGGTCCTCCTCGGGTCACCTCAGTGCCTGCTAGAGGAGCAGAAGCGGGAGCCAGGAGAGGCCACGGCACGCCAGCTACTTACCATCATGTGGTAGTCTTCATGTCCTTCGATGGGTTCACTGACCACGTTTTTAATGGAGCCCATGGGTAATTTCTCAGTCCGTTCTAGGTCGAGAGGAATGACAATCATTATTCAAAGGCTCCCCTATTCCACTCCTGTGACTCAGCAGTCCCTTGTCAGGGCTAGTGGCTTTGGAGTCTCCTGTAAGCTCAAGTCACTCGTGCCCTCCAGGGATGATGGGGCAGGACCTTCTGACAGTGACCCTAGAGTCCTATGTGGGAGCTGGGAACTTCTTAGGAGCAAATGGGGACCAGGATGTGGCAATAGGATAGTAAAGGTCTCTAAGGACAGAGCTATCTCTTCCCTGGTGTTATTTTTAAAAGTCTAACAATTAATAAATACTGAAGAAATTCCACTGCACCCTTACTGCCCCAGTCCAGCACTGGCTAAGGCCTTGGGTGCCTGGGACAGGCAAGAGGACCAAGAGCAAAGAGACACCGGTGTGCCCCAGGGGCTTCCACAGAAAGGAGGCCTAGTCTCCACCCAAAGATCCTCCTCACCTGCCCTCCCCCATCCCTCCCCTGATCCCCGGCCCCTCCATATACACATGCGAGAAAGTTCTCTTAAGACATTTATACCCTCTTATGATTAACACTCAAGCACTGATTAACCATTTAGCACACAGGGTCAGAAGACATTTTGCAGCAAGTTTAAGGGTGCCAAGCATGCGAACAGCGGCAACGAGGGATGCCTGCAGAAGCAGGAGATGCTGGCAGTGAGCACGTGCAGCAGGAGGGGACCACGGAAGGAGCGGTACCGAGTGCCTGCTACCAGGAGACCGCCACTCAGAGGCAGCACACACCTCAGGAACGGGAGAAGCACTCAGGAAACAGACCACGTTTTAAAAAACCATTAAAGCCACCCGTGCCGTCGTGGCTCAGTTGGCTGGGCATTGTCCTGTGAAGCAAAAAGGTCACCAGTTCGGTTCCTAGTCAGGTCACATGCCTGGGTTGCAGGCCTGGTCCCTGGTTGGGGTACATGCAGGAGGCAACTGATTAATGTTTCTCCCTCACATCGATGTGTCTCTCCCTTTCTCCCTACCTCACCCTCTCTAAATAGATAAATGAAATCTTAAAAACAAAAACATGAAAGCCTTCGCAGAAAGTTCTAGAAAAGGAAGAATCTGAAAACAGTAACTTGACAAAAGAAACTAGGGATTCAGAGGCCAAGATTCTAGTCTAGTTGATGAACTGAGACACTTTATTTCTGTTCTGTGGGCCTCGGTCTGTGAAAATGGGGGTGGGGAGAACGGAGCTGAAGATACTCACTCAACTTCTGACTTTCAGTGGTCAGAAACAGTGACCCACAGGCAAGACCTGACCAGCTACGTCTTTAGATGAAACTTCTTAAAATACCAATCATCTTGACATGTCCAGCAGTTTCCACATAAAAATACGCATTTCTGCATTTTTTTTGAAAATACAGAAGATATAACACTTCTGGGGCCCATGCTCATGAGTGACAACAGCTAAAACACAGACGCCCCAGCCCTACCAACAGGACACAGGTGCCCCCAAGGCCGTGGCAGTGCTCTCCTGTGCTTGCCATGCATGCCGCCTACCAAGAGTCTATTCTTCTCACTCCACTAGTCCTGAGGCTTGTGAGTCCTACCTCCCACACAAGCCACCAGAGTTTACCGTGTCACTCAGTAAAGCACCCCTCTGAGAAAGAGGCCAACTGGCTGCTGGAACAGGCATCCCACAGCAGGGTCTGGTCGGCAGAAAGACGAAGCCAGTGGCTGGGAGCCACCTCCCAGAACGAGCTGTCCTCTGGGGGACTGCTTATGACACCCCAGTGACAGGACTCAAGGGCCGGTGAGAAGAGCACCTGAGCTACACTGAGCTCTAGGTGGGCGGGAAAACCTCAGCTGGGGCCAACCCCTGACGGCAGGCATGAGTTGATGGCCACCCTCTCCAGGAAGGGTCGCGACTCGGAGGGTCTCAAGAGCCCCGACACACTACCACACTGAGGTTCTTCCAGAGCTCTCCTTCACGCCAACGCAGAGGGGTGGCTGCTCCCTCAAGCTAAAGCACATCTCCAACACGGGCAGAGCAGATTCTCCCAAGTCCCCACCGTCAGGACGTGCCTCTCACAACATGCCCTAACCTGGAAGTGTTCCCTGAGGAACCAAGCAGCATGCACAGAGAGAGTTCTCATCCGCACTGCCTGACTGCACCCACCCTGTGTGCCATCGGTGTCCTTCTGGGCGAGCCTTAGCTCATCCGGCTGCCAAAATGGAAGAGGCAGAGCTTTCGTGAGTCAACATGATGCTGGAGGACTAGCCCCACCACCTGCCAAGTCATGGAGAAGTGGGGAGCTGACAGAGGCGGGCAGCTCACCAATGAAGAACCAATGGGATGGCAGGGTCGGCTCTGCAGAAGATGACGACCTGCAAAGGGGTCAGAGGCCCTCAGAAGAACTGGGGAGCCCTGAGACCGCTTACAGAACCCGCTCTGACCAAGCAGTCGGAGCCGAAGGTGAAGAAAGAGTGCGGCAGGCTACCACAGTCATTGGAAAACTCAAGCGTCTCTGGCACGTCTTTGTTCACCTTCAGAACCATGATGGGGATGAAAACAAGAAACTTACTTTCGTATTTTAGACGATAAAAATCTCACTCCCCATCACCCCAACCCTGTTTATTTTCTATAGCACTTTGGTCCCATTTGAAGCAGAATCATACTAATGGCCTGGCCTTGAAACCAACTAGCCTCAGAGGACGAAATCCCCCATAATTCTCTCTAGCGTTTACCTCAAACACTGAATGAACACCCACAGTGCTGGCAGAAACAGGTGAGTTAGGCATGTTCGGTCCCCTCCGGAATCGAACAGGGGACAGACAAGCCAGAGAGTAATGAGTGCTCTGGGACATAAATGAAGTGCTCTATGAAGAGAAGCGGCAGGGTGAGGGCGCGTATCAGGGAAGGCTCATGGGGAGGACATTTAAGTAGGGCCTTGGAAAATTTTATCGTAACAACGAACAGGAAGAAGGCCTGCAGGTAGACACACAGCATGAGCAAAGATACAGAGACGGCAGAGCAGGTGGGGGAGTTCCACAAGTGGTACAGCTTGAACACACAGGGTATGACAAGGCCGGCAGGGCAGGAAGCGAGGCCAAAATTTAAACTGCGGTTCCATCACTGAGAACACTGGGCACTGTGCTTAGGCATTTGAACTTGGCCTTAAAGAGCCAAAGGTTTCTGAGCACAAAAACCAGTGACAAAAAAACAGTACAGAGGATGGGCGGGACAGAAGAGACCAGAGATGGGTCAGGGAAACAGCCTAACTTCTCTCATGGACCAAGTTTAGAGATGCTGGGAGTCTTAAGCAGGAGGATGGAGTGGCAAAGAGACACAGGTAATTCTCGAGCGTAACTGATGAGACTTTGATCCATCTGAGGGAAGAGAGTGGGACACTTCCCAGCAAAAAGCAAGCCTGATCCAGTGAGCACAGGTGGGGGTTGATGGGAGCTGGTGGGGGCATGCAGAGGGCTACCAGGTTGGGGGGGTAGGGAGAGGACAGGCCCCCAGTACCAGGAAAACTGCAGCTGGTACGGGGCCAGGTGGGCGATGTAAACCAAGGATGCTGGCTACATAAGGCTAACTGAGCCAGTTAGAGGTTAGCCACGCCCATGTGTAACTACTACTTGGCTCCAGCTGCTTCTTACCAGGTGAGCACACAGGTCCAGACTGGCTGGATCTTTTTTTTCAAGAGGAGCCAAAAATCAGATCAAATGAAATCTCCAGTTGTTTTCCTTTTAAAGATTTTATTTATTTATTTTTAGAGAGAGAGAGAGGGAGAGGGAGGGAAAGAAATGTGAGAGAAACATCAAATTGGCTGCCTCTCATACGCTCCCTGACTAGGGACTGGACCCACAACCCAGGGATGGGCCCTGACGGGGAACTGAACTGGTGACCTTTCAGGTCGCAGCATGACACCCAACCAACTGAGCCACACTGGTCAGGGCAAATCTCGACAGATTGTGTGTAAACAGATAAAAGCCTTGTCTGTGGACCAGACCTGGCCCTCGGGCCATATATCCAAGACCTCTGGTTTTTGGGTACACCCAGAGAACCACTGTTTGATGGACTGGCCCTGAGATCAGACTGAAAAGAATGAGGGAAAAGGGTCCAAACAGAAGGCAAGCCCCTAACAGCAAAATTAAATAAATAAACAAATAAATAAGACAGTGTGTATATTTTATATATATACATATATATTTTATATATACATACACACATATATACACACACACAAATATACATATTATACACACACACACACACACACACACACACAGCAAAATCTAAAACCAGGAGCATGCAAAGCACAGTGGACCAAGTGCTGAGTGCTGCTGGGCACCAGAGGCAGCAAGTCAAGAAGAGGCCACAGGCAGTCACACGTACCTTTAGTGCCGATCCACAGTTGGTCTTGTTCTAGCTTAAAGGTGAGTCTCACTTTTCCTCCAGACTTATTGTACATGCCAGACAAGGGGACCGTAGGCAGGCGCTCCTGGAGGCACGAGAGTGTGGTAAGAGAGAGAGGGACCAGAAACAAAGCAGGACAAAACAGGAGAAGGGACAGGATGCCAGGACAGGAGCACAGGAACCTCAAGAAGTCAGGTGGGCCTAGTTTTCAGAGTGCTCACGACGGAGTATGGCTTACCTGGGCCCCCTTAACAGATGGCATCACATCTTCGGGTTTTCCTTTATCCAACACTTTCCTGTGTTGCTATAACATAAGTCAGAAGAGATCGTTAAATGAAAGCTGACTGCGTTTTTGTCACATTACTACCTGTGAAAAACAGGATGAAGAAAGCAAGCCTTAATGTTCTGGTTCAAAAGCTTGTGCTGTCTACGGATGGGTCCTCTGACACTACAGAACAGAGCTGTCCCGCAGAAGTTTGTGTTGATGGAAACGTGTGGCTATCAAGCACTTGAAATAGGGCTAGCAGGACAGAGAAAATTAATCTTCAGTTTTGCTGAACTTTAATCAGCCACATATGTCTGTCACACTGGACCTCAAAGTTCTAGAGAAAGCAGGATTTCCAGACTGCTAATTTGAAGAAAATCTACTTCTTCCTCCCTCCCCGACTCACCACTGAAAGGATTCAACATCAAGCTAAGACAGCCACAAAGGGTGTTACTCTCATGACAGGTACAAAACGACAGCACTTCTGTCGACTTAAACTCCCAAAGACCCACTTCCATCTCTGACAATCAGCCTAACTGCCTAAAGGGACATTCCCTCCACAGACGGAGACTCAGCTACTGCAGTTTTCCCCGCCGCCTCGCCCTCAACCCCAGCTACACTGAAAGTCTGAAGAACCACATTTCCAAAGATAAATGCTGATACTCTATAGCCTGACATTAAGAAGTCTCTAACCCAGCCCACCCAGGAGTTTGAGGCAGCTCCTTATGTGTTCTAATAAGGCTCGTGGCCCGAGACAGCTCCCGACCAGCCCACATGCTGGAATCTTACTTCCGCCCATCTATGGCTACACAGGTAAAGACACTTTAGTGGAGCTAGAACTCCAGGGCAGTGAGTAGGCAGAGAGTAAAAAATTAACCAAATTTAGGCACCAGGTGACCATTAGCCAGCTCAAACGCTCACTGGCATGGCAGAAACCCCCAGCAGGGATAAACTCGACATTGCCAGGCTGCTAGCAAAGGGTCCCTATATATCAGCCCCTGATTCCTGAAGAGCTGATAAAAAGTCATGAGGACGGGTCCCTCTCACGAGGTCACGTTATGCCTCATGAACACAGCAGCATGGACCACAAGCTGAATTTAACTCATCCCGCACAAGTATCTATGGAAGAATTTCCCCTGCACTGTGGAGAACAGTTCAAAGCCTGCTAAGCTGGCATTAGTAACTCAAAACCTGTATTTAAGAGGTATGTGTGATCCCAGGGTGTGGCTAGTGGGAATGCTCACTCACATCTGCATTCTCATACTTGACATTTCGCACATATGGCAGAAGAAAACAGGAAAATGGAAATGAACTCCATTGGTTACAAAACATTATAACCCCATATTTGTGTCCAAATAAACACCTTTTAGATGTTAACATAGGTTTACAATCCCTTATCTAAAATGCTACAGGCAGATGTTTTGAACGTTTATAAAACCCAAAAGTTTTGGGGGTTTTATAAATGTAATAAAATTTAAAATACGTTATGTAATATCCTCCATGTGTTCTGGGGCAGCACCTTGTCACCAAACACATTCACATTTCTATGGCAAAACATGAACATTCACACTAATGCTGGTCAGGCTTTGCTGCCATATTTAGAAAAACACGTTTTTCAGGTTTGGAAGCACACGAGGGAATATGGGCCTGTAGCAGAAAACTGTCCTCGCACTGTTGGTCATATGCCTGGCTGCCTATGATCACTAAAACCAGTGTTGGTTCCAGCTGGTCCACTCTACTCAGGACACAGGTTAGGATGAGAATGCTTTTTCCCTGGAACACCACTAAGTGTCCAGGAGGCTGCCTAACAATAGCTGGTGTTTGCTGGATAATAAGATCACACATGACGGCTCTTCCAACCAGCTCCAAACTGAGCCACAGAGAATATGAAAAATCAGGCCCCCATTTCATGGACCAGGAGAGGGGAAAAAAATCAGCAGTTATCTTTCTAGTGAGTTTCATTTGGCTTCCTGAAATGCTCAGTTTTAGAGGAACCTCTGAAAGCTACGATTTTCATGCCATTCCAGAAATGGGCTTGTTGACTTGGGGAAAGCCACACACCAAAAAACAAATGTAAGCACTTGCACAAAATGGGGAGTTAGTACTAGCAATGGCATTTTTCTCTGGCTGGCAATGAACAGAAGAGAAACCCGTATCTGATTCTGAAGCCTGCCTTTGCAAAGGCCTTATCCTAAAGTAGATAGACTTGAGACACACTGACCCGCCAGATGAGACAAAGTTGCAAATCTCAGGTAGTTGTCACCTCCACTCAACAGCCAGCCGCACCCAACTGCTGCCATAAATTTCCATCATGGGCCCTGTCCAAAAAGGAGCTTATTCTAGGGAGAATATCACCAACCACGGCTCCAGAGGACAAAGCCTCAAACTTCCCAGGACTAGCAGTCACGACAAACTCACTTTCTGCCTGCACAGAGGCTCCTTCTTGTTCTCTTCCGCCTTGGCGTCCTGTTGCGCAGAGTCTTTGGGCGTGTTTACTGCCAAAACGTCATTTATCGTGGAGCCGACCACCATGATCTTGGCTCCGCTGGCCACCTTTATTTCCCTCAACGTCTTATCTTCAGGGACGAGTCCCTTATACATGACTTTCTGCATGGCTGGCGGGAGACCTTGAGAAAAGGCAGCAGACAGTGAAAGAAAGAATTGGAAAACTTAACTGGGACCAGGGCTCTTTGGCAACAGACCCCAAAGTGAATACTGCTCTACCACCCTTATCGTTGGACACTTGGGCAACTCACAACCTGTCTCAGTCTCAGTTTCCAGAACTTAATGTTACCGACAACAGTAGCTTCCTCTGTATGGACTTGTTTTAAGGATTATGAGATAGGGCAAACAGTACTTAGTGCAGCGCCTGGTATTCAGTAATTGTTCAGTAAATATTAGCTGTCATTCATTCCAAGTTATTCCTCCATCTTCTAATCACTCAAATATGAAGTGAGAGTCCACAGGCCTCAGGGATACAAAAACCAGTAAGGTTCAAGTTGTTTTTTATGGAGCTTACAGGCTATGTAGAAAAAGCTTAAAAAAGAAATTATGACAGATAGCAAAGTGCTGTACACAAGAAGAAATTAAGTAACAGGAGCACCTGTGAAGGGGCCAGCATGATGGTCACCAGCACTGTTTCCTAAACTTCCCCCCTTTGAGAGTTACCTGGTATTTGCTAAAAATAAACTCGTGGCCACATTCCAGGCCCACTGAATCAAAATTTCCATTGAAAAGGGCCTGGAAGCTGTAAATTTAACAAGAGCCTTAAGTGATTTTTTTTTAGAAATGTTTGGGCAACACAAGTTAGAAGCTTGGGTCTGGGCCCCAATCCCAGCTCAGCCACTTACTAGCTTTACGATACCAGGACTCATTTTGCCCATCTGAGTAATGGACATCCTAGTACCCACCTCGGAGAACTGCTGTGAGAGCACGGAGAGAGCTGAGACTGAAACAGCGGCCAGCACGGTGCCTAGCAGAGTGTAAGCACTAGGAATTGCAGGAGAGGTGGGGAAGGCGGCTGTGGCTGTCGCGCCATGGGGATTACCTGTAATCGAGTGAATCTTCTGTTTCAGCTCGGAGCCTGTACTGTCCAGAGGAAACTTCACGTCGTGCTTAGTCTTGTTCCAGATGATCTTCAGGTCCACGAGCTCCCTTCCCGCGCCTCCGCCGCCGCCCGCGTCCTCGCCATTGCTGACTGAGGCCTGGGCCACGGGGTCCCCGGGGGGCTGGGCCGGGGCCGGCTGCAGGCTGCTTCGCGCGGCACAGGCGTCCTCGGCCGCCGCCCCCACGCCCGCTGCGGCTTCGGCCTCCACGCAGTTGAGGGGCCGCGCGGGCGCCTCGGCCGCCACGGTCTCGGCCTCCGTGTCCATGCCAGCCTCCTCCATGCCTGCAAGGGGGTCAGGGGTGGGCGCTCGCCTCGGGCTGGGCCTGAGGCCGGACTCCGCCCGGGTACCGCCGCACCCGGCTCCCGAGCCAGGGATATCCTCCCCAGCCCCTCACCCCGGGCCAGGCTGCATCCCCAGGAAGAAACCGCTTCACTAGGGCCCAACCTGGGCGCCCGCCACCCCGCCACACTCACCATCCGGGGCCCCGGCCGCCGCCATGATGATTGTGTACAACACCCACCGCGCCCGCAGGGACCGCTGGGAAAAAGAGAGCTGGCAGAGATTGGCCCCCGAAGCAGCCCCTAATCTAGCCCGGACTGGCCGGAAACAGGTGGAGGTTTCTATGGAGACCCGCCTCCTCCGCTTCCCGGGCCCGGCCCCTGCCACGCTTCAGCTTTCCGCAGCGGAGAGGGGAGGACCCAGGAAATCGCCCGCTCGATTGGCTCCGCCCCCTGGAGGCCAAGCAGGGCCGCAGCCGCACGGGGGTTGGGGCTCGCAGATTAAGCGGTCTGCGCCTTTAAGGGGTGAGGTTGGGCCCCCTGTGGCGGAAGCGGATTGGCTGGGAGGAGTTCCCCGGAAGTGATTCATGAAGGCCACGTGGGCGAGTCCACCCCATATGGCGGGGCTCCTGAGGAGGATTTTACAGCTGGGGAGGCCCCCAGGAGTCTTGGGACGCTCTTTGCGGCGGCGTGAGGCCAGCCTAGGCACTGATTCCGGGGCTGCGGTGCGGGTGCGGTTCGCCCCCAGCCCCACAGGTAACTTTGGCGGACGCGAAGCTGCAGGCCGAGGCCCACCGTCGCGTGCCGGACCCGATGTTCCGGTGAAGTCAGAGTGGGAGAGGGCAGCACGACCTCATTTTAGAGACAGAAACAAGTCCACGAGAGGAAATTTTTCCCATGGCCAGAAATTTCTTTGTGTTTATTGGACCTCACCATCTCGTTCGGTCTCTTTTTCATGTATGCAGTAAATGTGTACTAAGTACAAACGGCCAGGTACTGTTCCGCTGCGATACAGTGGCCATCGAAAAAGTAAAGCCCCTATTCTGTAACGGCCGCGACAAACACGTATAAAAATACTGTAATTTTAGACAGTCACGTGTGCCATTTGGAAAATGAGGCAGGATAGGAGACTGGGGGTTAGATAGGATGCCCAAGAAGACCTTGCTGGAGAGACGACATTTGAACTGGGAACCAAATGACAAGGAGCTAGCTATGTGAACTTGTAGAAGGAACCTGCTGAGCCGAGGGAATTGCCCTGTAGTTAGTGTTAGAGTTTAGCAAGCCAAAGGGATTACTCTAGTGGAGATCTTGTCAGGGCTTCCCCACCAGTTACCAAAATTTTTCTCAGGAGACTACCTCTGCCTTCACAATGAGCGTGCCTCTCCTGAACCCCAGGGTCAATGTATAAGGCTATCTTTGTGGCAAGATCCCAGCTACACAGGGTGGCAGGATCTTTCAGCGTAGTGTAGAGTGTGATGCTCAAACTATCCATGCTGAAAGGACCAGTTTCTAATTGCCAACCAATTGTGGATCAATACTTTTATAAAATCTATAAATGGATAGCTAGAAAAATGAAAATCTTTAAAGTGTACAAAGTATGAGCCTACTTTTTGTTAGATTAAGCAGGTCGAACATTATTCTGTCAAATTACTGTAGATTTCTACACATTGACTCTTAGTTTCAGTGTTTACTTGTTGTAAACTGGCAACAGTTCATAGACCAGCACCAGTTTGGGTGCCAGAGCCTGAGATGCGGTACAAACTTCTGGCTCTGTCACTTCCTAGCTGTGTAACTTGGGCAAATTACGTCACCTCCCAGAGCCTCTGAGTTTTGTCATTTGTCAAACAGGACTAATAATACTACCCATTTCTTGGGTTTGAGGTAATGCAACTGGGGCACTTAGCAATGTTTGGTACTTATAGAATGCACTTAATAAACAGTAGCCTCTATTATAGTCATTGTAATTCATGTTTCCTTGCTGATTTGCAGAAAAAGCCCATAGGGCAAAGGCTGTTAACTATAAACAGATAAAAAAAATTACCAAATGATTCAGATCATTATAATAACTAAAATTAACTGAAGGCTGTACTTTGCTCAGCATTTAGGCCTCATAGCAACCCTACTAAGAAGTTTCTTTCTTTTTTTTTCTTTTAAGATTTTATTTATTAGGGGAAGGGAGAGCAAAAGAGAGGGAGAGAAACATCAGTGTGTGGTTGCCTCTTGTGCGCCCCCTACTAAAGATGTGACCCACAACTCAGGCATGTGTCCTGACTGGGAATCAAACCAGTGACCTTTTGGTCCACACTCTCGTGCTCAATCCACTGAACCTCCCAGCCAGGGCTCTATTTTTTTGTTTTTAATCCCTCTAGTAGATGAGGGTGTTGGAGCTCATACAAGTTAAAGCGTCCAAAGGGTAGCCGTGAGTAAATGGTGAGTGCAGAATTTAAATCCAGAGTTATTCAACTCCTGGACCTTTGTCTTCTGTCCTGGGACCAGTGGCTTTGTGGTGGACTTGCAATAACTAACTGGAGGTCACACATAATCAGTGTCAAAATGAGACTGCCTGACACCAGGGGAGCTTTACCTGTCCTGTGCCGCCTTCTGTACTTGGGGGTGCAGATGAGCTCCTTGTGCAGACAGTGCCGTGGGCTAAACCAAAGAAGGTAGGTTAGGGGAAATAACAGCCCTGGGGAAATTGTTCATTTTAAGTTTTCTGTCAGGAATGAGAGGAAAGTAAAATCTTAGGAGTTTAAATTCAGGTGATGAGAAATAATCACAGAATCCAATGTTACTCTTGGTTAGTGTTTAAAGCCAATGCTTAAGGTGAAAGTCTCAAGTAGACAAAATTCAAAATATGGGATATGGATAGTCATGACAGTGCATAGAGAATGTATGGAAAACATCATTTTACACTATTTTTAATTTGTAATTTTTCCTCAAGTGCATCGTTGAATTTGCATAAGTTAAATGCACATGTGACGATGGTTTCAATGAATGAGCCTCTGCTGCTTCTCCTTTGGGTGAAACTTGGCCTTGAGGAAAATCTTAAAGCAGAATGATGGGTGCATTTTCGAGGAGTTGGAGCCTTTTTACAAGATGACATACTCCAAAACTTGGGTGGTCTTCCAGAAAGAGGCCAAGGGGGTCACCACCCTGTCTTCCCCTGGCAGTCTGACCATCTAGGTGCTAGCTGGAGAGATGGGACAGAGCTGGTGCTTTCTTGGGCTTTGGTATTCGTGGAGCTGTTCTGTCACAAGCAGAGCTTGTTTGCCCCTGGACTGAGGCTTGTAAGTGCATGTTACTCGTCTGGTCTGAACTGTTCTCTTTTTTTACCAGGCTTTTTGCACCTGGGTGGCCTCCGCACTGCCTTATACAACTACATCTTTGCCAAGAAGCTCGGAGGGAGCTTTATCCTGCGGCTGGAGGACACGGATCAGTCCCGCCTTGTACCCGGGGCAGCAGACAATATTGAGGACATGCTGGAGTGGGCAGGTGAGACTGGCTTGGAAAGGAGCTTGTAGTCCTCCCACAGGACACAGGATGGAGAATGAGGAGTTCTTAAAGAGATGGGACATTTGTGCTGCTTGGGGTGGCAAGTGCCACCTAAAAAGATGCTGAAGCTGCCTGAAGAAAAGGTCCAAGGCTGTTTTGACATTCCTGTTCTTATCCCAGAATCTTAAATCCCCCTGGGAGCAGGCAGAAAATAGACCGAGTGTAAGATGGACTGGGGGACACTGGACCTGTGGGAAGCTGGAAGGAATCCCAGCCCCTTATTTCCAAGTGGGAATGCTGGTTCAGATGGTCAGGTCTTCTGACTTCCAAGAGGAGCCACAATTCCAGGGCTTTTGTTGTTGATTTTTTGTTTTTTGAAACATTTATTTATTTATTTTTAGAGAGGGGAAGGGAGGAAGGAAGAGAGGGAGAGAAACGTCAATGTGTGGCCGCCTCTCATGCACCCCTACTGGGGACCTGGCCCACACCCAGGCATGTGCCCTGACTGGGAATTGAACTGGCAACCCCCTGGTTCACAGGCCGGCGCTCAATCCACTGAGCCACACCAGCCAGGGCTCATTGTTGTTTTTAATGAATGCCTCCCATTGTTCAACCTGAGCTCAGGTTTTGGGGTTTCTTTTTTAATACCGTATTGTGTGAGCCAAATAAAATGTGTGGGGCCTCTGAAGTCGATCTTCTTGTGGGAAGTTTAATCCTGAAGACAGTTAAGCTCAGGGAGGACAAGGCAAAGTGTATTTGTGTTCCCTGGGTCAACAGTTGCCTGTCTGTTGGAACAGGTATGACTAGTTAAGCTCCCTAAGAAAAAATACAAAAAATACTAAGGCTGTTTTGAGATGGATATTTTAATCTCAGGTAAATTATTAACTGACCTCTGGGTTCCTAAAGGGCAGAAACTGATCTCATTTCTGTCTTCTATCATAAAGGG
The DNA here is from genome assembly GCA_007922815.1 of Macrotus californicus. NCBI lineage: Eukaryota > Metazoa > Chordata > Mammalia > Chiroptera > Phyllostomidae > Macrotus > Macrotus californicus. The sequence goes on from VMDR010001066.1 coordinate 139,106, forward strand.
TTATAGCAGCTACTCAGTCGCGATTAGCTGAATAAAAAGGCATACCTTCATCAAAATCACTTACTGTGACCCAGGTAGTGCTCCAGCACCAACAGAGACCCTGTGCTCAGTAAATAGGCGAAGATGGGTAAACAAATCATTCTTTTTATGAAGAAAAGGGTAGCAGGTTTGGGAACCCACAGGGAGGGATACTCGTTTAGACAGGCTGGTCTTCACTATGGAGGTAACGCTGGAGCAGAGACTTACACAAAGCGAGGGGCCAGCCCTGTGGTTACCCAGGGGAAGAGTGCTCAAAGCAAAGGCAACAGCGAGTGCAAAGGCCCCATGGAAGCAAAGTGCTGGGCCTGTTAGGGGAGCAGCCAGGAGGCCAGTATGACCCAAGCACAGGGAGCAGAGCAGAGGGATGAGAGGTGTGGGCAGGGCTGTTATGCCATGTAAGCCAGGTGAGAACTGATTACATGCAGGCATTCTGCCGGGCACAGAGGGTGGCAATGAACAGGTGCCCCCTGCGTGGAGCCCCTGGTCGAGCACGACTGTGTGAATGAGGCCTGCAGTCCCCGCCCCAGTGTTGCGGTGAGGCAGGAGGCAGGTTCCCAGGCACCCAGAGTGTTGACCACTGGAGCTCCTTGCTTCAGGGGTCATTTTTCTTTTAACATGTAATTCACATAGTATGAAATTCACCATTTCCAGTGTACAATTCAGTGATTTTTAGTATGCTCGCCATGTTGTACAATCATCGCCACTCTCTAATTCCAAAACATCTCGACCACTCCAGAACGAAACCCAGGACCTAATAGCAGTGACTCCCTATTCCTCCCCCTTCAGCCCCTGGCAACCAGTAAGCTACTTCCTGTCCCTGTGGTTTGCCTATTCTGTACATGCCATACACTGTACATGGAATTCCACAATACGTGGCCTTTCACGACTGGCTTTTACCTAGTGTAGGGTTCGTCCGTGTTGTAGCACATGGCAGTACTTCCTGCCTATGACCAAGCAACAGTCATCATGTGGAAATCCCACTTTTCGCTTATCTATCCATTTATCCATGGATGGGCATTCGGCTTTTTTCTACTAGAGAGAGGGAAAAAATTGTTGATTTTTGTCGTTGTTCCGCTTAGTTGTGTATTCACTGGTTGCCTCTCTCATGCATGCCCTGACTGGGGATTGAACCCTCCACCTTGGCGCATCGAGACAACACTGACCAACTGAGCTACTGGCCAGGGCTGTGAACGTGTTTTCAGTTCCCTTAGTGGAGTTACTCTTAAACCCTAGGACATCCATGTGCTGAGCCTGTTCAGTTAGATCAGGAAGGGGCCCCCAGATATACCTAATCCAGCCCTCTTTTCTGACAAATGAAGAAGTGGAAGCTAAATAACACTAACAACAGTTGTGGCTGAAGCTGACCGAGTGTCTTGCACGTACCAGGCAGTGCACTAAGCACTTCACTGTGACCCCCTCACAGTGAGTTTGTGTTCTTTGACGAATGAGGAGGTGGAGTCTCTGAAACGCAACTCGCTCAAGATTTGCATACAGGCCAGTGAGCTCTGTCTCCTCCAGAGTCTGTGTTACTGTCGAGTGTGCAGGATTGTCCGTGTTCTGTCTTCCTCATTCATTTGAAGGCCATTTGAGGGCAGAAACAGCACCATTCACCTCTTCTGTGTCCCCTCTGCCCTCTGCTGAAAACGTTCATTGTTCAGTATGTCCTTTGTGACCTGAGGAACCTAGACCTTGGGTTGGAGATTTGGCTGCTAACATGTAGGCCATGTTTCCTTGGGCTTGTGTCGCAGCTGTTAGAGGGATGCCACAGGGCTGAGTGCTCTGTGAGCACTGATGGCTTTCCATTCTCAGTCACTCCGCATAGTCGGCTGTCAGCTCCACTTTTCAGAGAAAGGAGCAGAGGCCTACAAAGGCTAAGGAATGCAAAGAGACAATACAGTGAGTGGTTAAGAGCATGGACTCCGGGGCCAGCTCACCTGGGTTTGAATCTACTTGTGCCCCTTATCCTTGGCCAAGTGATGTAACCAAGTCGCTCTGTGCCTCAGTGTCCTTGTTAATGAATGGGGATAATAATGGCCTCTTCCTGGTGTCCTGAGGCTTGGTGGAGACCACAAAATATAAAAACAGCTTGTACTCTGGTGCTTCCACACCTGGATCCCGTGTCATAGCCAGTCAGGGGCAGAGCCAGCATCCCAGCCAGGCCTGCTGGGCTGTGCCCTGAGCCACATCTTCCTCCTGAGTTGGCCATCCTAGGCCTGGGTGGGTTTCCCTGCCCTAGGAAAAGGGTAGGTGGAGGGGACATGTAGTTGGGGACGAGGACATGGAGCCAGCACACCTCTGCTGGACTCCTCCCCCTCCAGTCAGTGTGACCTACACACTGAACCACTCTGTGTCTTCACATGTCATCTGCAGGTGGGGAGTCATGCTAGTACTGAGCTCACACATTGCTGGGAGGGTTAGAAGCTTTCTTCCATTTGCCAAACCCTTAGAGCAGTGCCTGAGAACCAGTGTCACGTGTATCTCATGGTTATTATTTGGTGATTACTGTCTCTCCATGCTCCAGGCATTCCCCCTGACGAGAGCCCGCGCCGGGGAGGCCCCACTGGGCCCTACCTGCAGTCCCAGAGGCTCGAGCTATACACCCAGGCCACAGAAGCTCTGCTGAAGACCGGGGCTGCTTACCCCTGCTTTTGCTCACCACAGCGGCTGGAGCTGCTGAAGAAGGAGGCCCTGAGGAGCCACCAGACGCCCCGGTGAACGCTCCAGCCTGTCATGCTGCCTCCCCAAAGTCGGCTGTGTTTGTTAGCTCTCGGCTACATAACAAGTTACCCCCAAACTTTTACTGTCTTCGATTTCTGTGGGTCAGGACTCAGGGTTTCTCTCAATGCTGCAGCCAAGGTCCTGGCCAGCTTGTGGTCATCTTAAGGCTCAGTTCACAGAGAATCTGCTTCCATTTGCCATGAGGCTATTGGCAGACCTCAGGGCCTCACTGGCTGTTGCTTGGATACATCTCTTTGCCACTTGGGCCTCTCTGTAGGGCAGCTCACAGCATGGCAGCTGGCTTTCCTTGGAGTGAGCCAGGGAGAAAGTGAGACAGAAACCAGTGTTTCTGTAACCTAATCGAGGAACTGACAGCTCATCACTTTGGTTGTGCTCTGTTCATTAGGAGGAAGTCACCAGGTCCAGCCAACACTCAGAGGAAGGGGAGAACACAAGGGCAGAGATACCAGGAGGGTGGAGGGGGTCACTGAGATCATGTCAGAGCTGCCCGCTGCATTGGGTCCCAGGTAGGAACACGTAATTTTAGTTATGTGTTATTTTGCATAGGTAAAATTTTCTCATGTTCACAAAAATACATACATAAAGCTCTCTCCCAACCCTGACTCTGGCTTAATTAATTTCCTCTCCAGAGACAACCGGTGCTAGAATTTGCTTATGTCTCTTGCAAAGACATTGAGTTGTGTACACTGATAAATCATATCATTTCTCTTCCTCTTCAAATGTTAGCACAAATTATGTGTGTTGTGCAGCTTCCTGTCTCAAGGGTTAGTCTGTCTCAGGGCACAGGCTCTCTGATGTTTGCGTAGTATTCTATTGTATGGGTATATCATTATTTACTTAGTAAGTTCCTTACTAATGTATATATCATTTCTAATCTTCTACTTCTATTATTGAAAAGGAGAGCTGTGGCAAATGATCTTGACAGGCATCGTTTTGTGTCGCTGGAATCTCAGAGACAGGGTGCTGCCCGGCGGCCCTGCACTGTCAGGGGCGGCATCGAAACTTGAGTTCCAGTTTCAGTGAGCTGTTTGCACAGGGTCACGACATTCACTGCAGCACTGAATTTTCTTTTTTTAAAGATTTTATCTTACCTATTTTTAGAGAGAGGGGAGGGGAGGGAGAAAGAGAGGTAGAGAAACATCAATTGGTTGCCTCTCACGTGGGCCCTACTAGGGGCCTGGCCCACAACCCAGGCGTGTGCCCTGACTGGGAATCAAACTGGCGACCCTTTGGTTCACAGGCCAGCACTCAGTCCACTGAGCCACAGCAGCCAGCACTGATTTTTCGTTATAAACAATGCTGTTCTTGTCTACCAACAGAAGGTTGCTTTTTTGGCTCAAGGTCATGCAGTCGTCAGAGACGTAGGCAGGGCTAATGCCCGTCATCAGGGCTCTTAGCAGCTGTGCTGCTCTACTTTCCCACAGGTATGACAATCGGTGCCGGAACCTGAGCCAGGGGCAGGTAGCCCAGAAGCTGGCCAAGGACCCCAAGCCTGCTATCCGCTTTCGCCTAGAGGAGGAGGCACCGGCCTTCCAGGACTTGATATTTGGCTGGAATCGGCATGAAGTGGCCAGGGTGGAGGGGGATCCGGTCATCCTGAAGAGTGATGGCTTCCCCACATACCACCTGGCCTGTGTGGTGGACGACCACCACATGGGCATTAGCCATGTGCTGCGTGGCTCAGAGTGGCTGGTCTCAACCTCCAAGCACCTGCTCCTCTACCAGGCCCTGGGCTGGTCGCCGCCTCACTTTGCCCACCTGCCTCTGCTCCTCAACAAGGACGGCAGTAAGCTGTCCAAGAGGCAAGGGGACATTTTCCTGGAGTCTTTTGCTGCTGCCGGCTTCCTCCCAGATGCCTTACTTGACATCATCACTAACTGTGGCTCAGGGTTTGCAGGTACCCCCCCACCTGAAAGGTCACAGTGGGACCATCACAGTGAGGAGTTAGGGCTTGGGTCCAGGCTCACCTGGTCCTCAGTCCAGCTGTGCCACCTACCAGCTATGTGAACTTGCACGAGTTCATTCTTTCTTTCCGCAAATATTTACTGAGCCTGTGCTGTTAGTCCTGGTGCTAAAGCAGTGAACAAGACAGGCGTAATCCCTGCCCTCAGGGAGTTTGTGGTCTCTGAGTCTCAGTTGCTCCATCTGTAAAGTGGGGCTAAGTGTCTGCCTCTTAGGTGTAAGTCAGCGTCCACTGAGCTCATGAGTGTAAGGTCCCAGCACAGTGTTTGCTACACCATAGGCACCAAAACTGCAGCCCCTGTGTTTATTACCGTTATGTTACTGCTCTTAACAGTGTTACTGGTATTGCTCTGACCCCAGTTTATTCCAGGCTAAGCCCTTATCCTTGGCCCAAGACTTGGAGCCAAACCTTAGAGAAACACCAGATATGATGACCTCTTTGTGGGGAAGACTTCTGAAAATGAGACAGTAATAGCCTGCTTATTGTTGATTCTGCTCTTAGTCCTTAAAATAGCCTTGCCGGGTGTTTATTATCTCCACTGTTTGTAAGAGGACTGGGAGGCTCCAAGAGGTTAGGTACCTTGCCAGTGTTGCCCAACTAGTAAGTGACATGGCAGAGACTCACTGGAGGCTGACGTCTGACCACGGTGCCCACTAGCTGTGTGGGACAGAGCTGCTGCTTCTGAGAAGCAGCCCCCAGCCCAGCGTTCTTAACTCAGGCTGCACTTTGGAATGACGCAGGAAGCTTAAAAAGCATTCTGGTGCTCAGGCCCCACCCAGACCAGTGGAATCAGAGGCTGCAGTACAGCTAGGCAGTAGGCATGCTGTTCCTGCAGCTCACGTCTTTGAGGGCAGTGAGCGTGGGTAAAGCCTGATTGTTTTCAAACTGGTTTTTCCCTTAGTGATAGAACCCTTTCTGCAAATGAAAGCTCACTTGGGCCCTTGATGTAAAAATAGCTAGAGGTTGAAACCCTCTGAAGAAAATGGGATGGGGAGCCCAGAGCATGCTCACTCAGGCCCCCTTGGAGTTGAAGCTGGAGGGGAGAGAGGGAAGGAAAGAGGGAATTGAGCAGCTGGACTTTCCTTGCTTGCAGAGAACCAGATGGGCAGGACCTTGCCAGAGCTGATAGCACAGTTTGACCTGACCCGGATCACCTGCCATTCAGCCCTGCTAGACCTGGAGAAGCTCCCAGAATTCAACAGGTCAGTGGGGGACTAGAGAACCCCTGGGGGAAAAGGGCTTTCTTGCTGCTGATGGGTCCCCACAGCAGAGAATCCTGTGGGCTCTGGAGTCGCATACACCCGATTTTGACTGTGGGCTCAGGTGTCTAGTGCTCTGTGACCTGACCTCTTCAGGCCTCTGTTTCCTCGTCTCTAAAATGGGTCTAAAAACAGTACCCACCTTGTGCAGTTGTAAGAGTTCAGCTAAATGTTGCTTGCACAGCCCCCGGCACACAGAAAGTACTCTGTGGCTGGTGGGTGTTGTTTCATCATTTCCATTATTGGGTACCCTTGTGTGGGCTCTGTTGACTACCAAAGCCTGGCGGGTAGCATCTTCGTTTTGGAACCACTCCCACCTGCCAACAAGGAACAGGCAGGTACTTTCTGCCAACAGTACGCATGCCACCTGTTATGTGTTTCAAGTGGCCCTTCACTCAGAAACCTGCAAACACAGTTACAGTTCCCATCGTTGTCGACATGCCCCAGTCTAAGGGCCTGGGTGGTAAGGCAGCAGGCAGGCTTGTGTTCATGGTGGCAGGGACTCCAGACGCCTTCTCTCAAGCACAGGTGTGGGCACAGGCTCTCCTTGGTGCTCTCTGCATGAGCCCGGGGAACTCAAGAATGGCGAGTGTTTCGGGGCTTTTACTTTATTTACTTATGCAGCCAGACCTGTGAGGTTAGCTGTAGGATTTTTCCCTGTTTTACGTACGAGGAAACCGAGACATAGAGGAGCTACCTAGCTGGCCAGCGCTCACTCGGTAAACGGTGGGCAGCTCTCGAACGAGGCACTCGAGCAAACGCAGCACATGCACTGGCCGCAACTCGTACTCGGCCTTCCTCATGCAGAGCGCAGTATGTCGGGAAGATGGGACAAGGACTAGGGGACTCTTCGTGACCTGCTCTAGTGCCCCCCGCAGCACATGGGTGGCCAGAGGAGGACAGAGGTGGGCTTTTGCTTAGTGTGATTCGGGGAGGAGATGTGGCCTTAGGATGCCCACAGGTTTAATGGGGCTGAAGCTTTTATGTCAGATGTCTCGGTGACAAAGGCACTGCTGTGACTAGTTCCTGACAGTAAAGGGAGCAGCAGTGCTAGTGCTGTGGTGGGAGTGGTGACAGTGACTGAGTCATCCAGCATGTGTTGTGTCCCAGGCCCTGGACCTACCTGTGTTATCTCAAGCAGGACCACCAGGTCTTTGATTCCTTTCCCTCCACTGTCTCCTAGCTACTAGGGACCTCCTAGGAATAGTCTTGGTGCCAACTTCATGTGATTTTTTAATTGCTTTAAAAGAATTGTTGTTGTGTGTTTGGTCACCCTGTGCTTCAGATAGCCTCCAGGGGCTCTCACCCTCCCGTGCTCTGACGTGCTGGGGCCTCTGTTCAGATCCCTGCCTGTCTCCAGCCCCAGCTGTGGCAGCAAGGCAGGCCTTGTGCTCAGTGCTTTACCGATAGTCCCTCATTTAATCTGCACACTGGTCTCCGAAGGAGGACCGCTGTTGTTCCCACATTAGAGGTGACCATCCTGAGGCTCCATATGGTCAAGTCAGTTGCTATGAACGCCTGGTGGGGCTGGCCTCACTCACAGGCCTGTCCAGTTAGAGCCCATGAGATGTTCACCAGCCCCTGGCTGCCCGCCTTTCCTCTCCCCACAAGGGTCCCTGTGTGGCACCACTCATGCTGTTTTTCTCTCAAGCCTCTCTGTTCCTGCTCGGGACAGGGCAAGGGCAGCCTAGAGGACCAAGGACTGACAGGGTCTGGCTGGAGGGTTGGAGTCTCAGAGGCTTTGCTGCCTTCAAAAGAAGAAACAAGACAGAAGTCTGGAAGAGAGAAAAAATTACTTTTGATTTTTTAATTTATTGATTGATTTTTAGAGAAAGGGGAAACATCGATTTCTTGTTCCACTTAATGATGAATTCATTGGTTGTTTCTTGTATATTCCCTGACTAGAGATCAAACCCACAACCTTGGTGTATCAGGAGGACACTCTAACCAACTGAGCTAGCCAGCCAGGGTAGGGGTGAGGGAATTTCCACTAACGAAAAATCTGAACTTTTAAACTGGGAGCTCTGAATTCAAACAGCTCTGCCCCATGGCTGTCCCATTGCTCTTAATCCTAGAAATCCATATTTTTGTCTTTTGCCCTTTTGTGCCAAAGCCCACGCTTCAAACTGTAAGACAAAGGAGGCACTGCTGATTCTGCTTTGTAAGTGGGTGCCCGTGGAGATCAGGCAGGTGGCCTAGGGGGTGGCAGTAGGCCAGGAGAGAGACAGGAGGGTGGGGCAGGGACAGAGGGGCTGCAAACCAGAAAGCTGTCAGTCTAAACTAGGCAGCCTCTACTCTGCTCAAGCCACCTGAAGCATGGGGAACTAGGACCCTTTGTGTCCAGATCTCATTTCCCAACAAGAGAAGTCAGAGCCCTGGCTGGTGTAGCTCAGTGGATTGAGCATCAGCCTGCGAACCAAAAGGTCACCGATTTGATTCTTGGTCAGGGTACATGCCTGGGCTGCAGGCCAGGTACCCAGGTAGGGCCATGAAAGAGGCAACTGATCAATGTTTCTCTCCCTCCCTTCTCTCTAAAAACAAATAAATAAAATCTTTTTTTAAAGTCAGAAATGTCTTATTTATGTGTGATCTCTTCCTAGTTAAAATGTTAGCTACCATTTTAAAAGCACTAAAGCCGCATATTTCTAGGTTGCTTTTTCATTTATTTTTACAAATCAGGGAGGGAGGAAGGGAGAAAGAGAGGGAGAGAAACATCAATGTGTGGTTGCCTCTTGCACACCCTCAACTGGGGACCTGGCCCGCAACCCAGGCATGTGCCCTGACTGGGAATCGACCGGCAACCTTTCAGTTCATAGGCCGATACTCAATCCACTGAGCCACACCAGCCAGGGCTCTAGGTTGCTTTTTAAAGATTTTGTTTATCTGCTATTAGAGAGAGAGGAAGGGAGGGAGAAAGAGATGGAGAGAAACATCTTCCAGTTGCTATTCGCACATCCCCAACTGGCTACCTGGCCCACAACTCAGGCGTGTGCCCTGACTGGAACTCCAACTGGGACCCCTCAGTTGGCAGGCTTGTGCTCAATCCACTGAGCCACACCAGGCTGGGCTCTAGGTTTCTTTTTAAAGCTACCTGTTTAAAACCTTAACCAGATCCCTTTCCTTCTATAAGTGTAAAGGGAATTTCTTTGGCTTCTCCCACAGGCTGCACCTTCATCGGCTGGTGAGCAATGAGACCCAGAGGCGCCAGCTGGTAGGAAAGCTGCAGGTTCTTGTGGAGGAGACATTTGGGAGCCAGCTGCCAGACAGGACTGTCCTGGACAAAGCCTATGTAGAGAGGATCATCCTACTGAGACAGGTGTGGGGTTGGGGGCTGAGGGAGTGGCAGCACCCCTATTATTACCCTTCTAGTGTGTCAGCCCTGTCCACAGTGCATTGAAGGTCTGCCTCTTCCTCCAGGGTCACATCTGCCGTTTGCAGGATCTGGTCTCCCCACAACACTCCTACTTGTGGACTCGCCCTGCTGTGAGGCGAGCACAGCTGTGTGCCATCTCAGAGAAAGTGGATGTGATTGCCATGCGCGTGCTGGGGTGAGTCCCCACAAGCCAAGCTCAAGGTTCTGCACCCTCCTACCCTCTCTTCCCTCGGGGTCTCCTTTACCCCAGGGCCTGCAGTTGGGCCTGCAGCACAACCCATGGCCAGTGAGAGGTTCTTGCTGAGCTAATCGCTCACTGACTCTTTTGGTAGGAGGGGAGCCCGGAGGAGCCCAGGCTCTCCCTGAAAGAGGTGATACGTTCAGACTCTGGGGTTGTACCCCCCTGGGTTCCATCCTGGCTTCACCTCTTACTCATCTAGTTAGTTCACCTGCTTAGATGACTTCACTTTGACCAAATTACCACACATCTTTGAGCTTGTTTTCTCATCTGAAAGGTGGAAATGATACTAGTTCTTACTGTAACAGTACCAGAACACTTTCCATGACAAGGGTGGAAAACAACCATGGAGAGGAATGACTGGTCTGTGTAATTGCAGTGGTCAGAACAAGGGCCGACTTGAGACTTAGCACAGCTTCCAAAAATATGTCCCCAAGTCCCAATTTCTCTGTTTATCCCTTTGATTTCTGCCCACACTCCTCCACACGAGGCTCTGGACAGGGCAGGTGGAGAGTGCGATTCTCTCCCAACAGTCCAGGGGTGAATGACTTTACTCCATGTCTCCAGGGTCATGCCATCCCTAGATTTTGCCCTTGTCTGAGTGATCCACCATGGCTCACAGACCATCCAGGATTCAGCCAGAAGAGGAAGGAGGAAATGAGGAGACAGATAGGCCACTCCTCCCCTTTGTGAACTGGCTTAAAAGCTACACATTCTGTATCTTATTAACTATAACCCTGTCTTATGGCCACACCAGGCCACAAGGTAGTCTGGGAAATGTACTTTTTTTAAAGTATATTGTCTTGATTATGCTATTACAGTTATCCCATTTTTCTCTCCCTTTTATTCCCCTCTGCCCTGTACCCCCCCTCCCACCAGCATTCCCCACCCTTAGTTCATGTCCATGGGTTGTACATATAAGTTCTTCGGCTTCTACATTTCCTATACTATTCTTAACCTCCCCCTCTCTATCTTCTACCTACCATTTATGCTTCTTATTCCCTGTACCTTTCCCCCCTTTCTCCCCCTTTCCCCTCCTTGCTGATAACCCTCCATGTGATCTCCATTTCTGTGATTCTGTTCCTGTTCTAGTTGTTTGTTTGTTTTTGTTTTTGTTTTAGGTTCAGTTTTTAATAACTGAGTTTGTTGTCATTTTACTGTTCCTATTTTTGATCATTTTCTTAGATAAGTCCCTTTAACATTTCATATAATAAGGGCTTGGTGATGATGAACTCCTTGAACTTGACCTTATCTGGGAAGCACTTTATCTTCCCTTCCATTCTAAATGATAGCTTTGCTGGTTAGAGTAATCTTGGATGTAGGTCCTTGGCTTTCATGACTTGGCATACTTCTTGCCAGCCCCTTCTTGCCTACAAGGTTTCTTTTGAGAAATCAGCTGACACTCTGATGGGCACTCCTTTGTAGGTTACTGTCTCCTTTACTCTTGCTGTTTTTAAGATTCTCTCTTCATCTTTCATCTTGGGTAATGTAATTATGATGTGCCTTGGTGTGTTCCTCTTTGGGTCCAACTTCTTTGGGACTCTCTGAGCTTCCTGGACTCCCTGAAAGTCTGTTTCCTTTACCAGATTGGGGAAGTTCTCCTTCATTATTTGTTCAAATAAGTTTTCAATTTCTTGCTCTTCCTCTTCTCCTTCTGGCACCCCTATGATTCAGATGTTGGAATGTTTCAAGACGTCCTAGAGGTTCCTAAGCCTCTCCTCATTTTTTTGAATTCTTGTTTCTTCATTGTGCTCTGGTTGAATGTTTCTTTCTTCCTTTTAGTCCAAATCGTTGATTTGGGTCCCAATTTCCTTCCTTCACTGTTGGGTCCCTGTATATTTCCTTTATTTCACTTTTCATAGCCTTCACTTTTTCCTCTATTTTATTACCATACTAAAC